>JAEBDU010011817.1:26077-51012 GCA_016802625.1 Heliconius numata
GGGAAATAAGGGATTGAGGTCGCAATTTATGAAATAGCACTTTGTTCGGAGCTCTGAGTGGAGTTTTATGAAGCTGTAAAATTTTAAAGATAAATGTATTTTTTATATATAATACGCTTTATACACTAGTAGCAGGTATATAATGTAGTAGAACAAAAATAAAAATTATTTCGCATATTTTTTCGTAAGTTACATATATGTACCTATTGTACCTACATACCTAAAACAGTCCAGATATATCATAACACAGTATATTTAGTATTTAATAGAAAATAATATGATATGGAGAATGACTTTCCATTGAAACTTATAGCTTCATTGTTTTGATAAGGAACCGTTAAGATAGACATCGGTACAAAGGAACTTGTTGTTGATGTAAAGTGCACTATATGCACTATATCCTATTACACGTGGACTTCTTTGTGAGCAAACTTCAACTTCAATTGAAATACAAATATTAATAATATATTCAGTAAGAAGCTTATAAAACTTTTATAGAAATTTATTCTGTATTTTCTTTGAAAATCTTTTAGTAATTCTTTCTACATTCTTACCTTGTTATTTTGAATAATTATTTCCTTTCAATGTGTGTTGTGTGTGTGTTTAGTTTTTTTTTTCATATAGTATTGTATCGTAAGTTTTGTAAGTATTTATATAATAAAAAGGATTATTGTTAATTAATTTTTCGAAGAATCTTCACTTTTTGTTTGTATTTTAATAAATAAATATCATGCTCAAAGGTAATAATAAGAAGTGGTAGACGCCATTTCCTACTGAACATCCAAATAGAGAAAGAAACAAATTAATTCAACAATTTAATTGAATATGAAAAAGATTTTAGTAATTTGAGATTAATAAAATATATTTTTTGTTTGTTATACAATTTAAAATGTTATGTCGTAATTATAATGTTAAAATAGACAGTCACAATGCTAATAATTTAAGCTAGAATCTCATCTAAATATGTAAATTTCTTAAATGCGACTATGATTAAAAATATATTTTGCTTCTATTACGAACGTAATGAAATTTTATTTTTTATACGGAGAAACGAACAACTATCCAGAATAAGTTCTGTAACAATAAATGAACGGTGAATTATTCATTTTAAACAAAAGACAAAGAAATTTGAGACTTACTATTCCGCCAGAGCAAACTTTGGTATCTTATAAAAATAGTTAAAGAACTTAAAAAATCTTATTCCGTCTGTTTTAGGTAACGTTTCAAAATATTTTCTTGAACCATTTACATAGTCGTCTAGTATTGTGGTGGTATTTTATTATTTGGAAATACTCGTGTTTTAAATAAAGCTTCGTTACTAATGTATTTGTGATGAATAAAAAAATGCGTTTATAAATTAGCTTTGGTTCTAAGAAAATAGCACCAGTGCAATCAGTGTCTGTATAACATTTTAATAGCTTATACTATTTCAAAGTGAGCGGTACTATATTTGTTACGAGCAGGTGTTATAGTTACTACGGATATAATGTTATGCTCGCCTCCACTATAGCTTTGTTTGCATAAGATATATATATACAACATAAATATAGTATGTTCTTCCTTACATTTATAACGTCTATTTTGTATCGTCAAGTTGTTAAAATAGAAATATCAAAAAAAATAATTAAGATAATGAATACTTGAAGCAGTTAGTGGTAGACTGTAAGCTATGATTGTGGGTTCAATCACTACTTTAATTAGAATTTAAATGATATATATTTAAATATAAGTAGTATATCGTTTAAATTGAATTACAAAGTGAAAAACAAAAAACAGAAATATTTTTATAAGAAATTATATATAACACAAAACGATAAAAAAATGCTAGCTTTTTAAATAATTATACATTTCAAAGATTAAAATTAAATATTTTTAAACATAAACATTTCATTAAAATAGATTATATCATTAACTGAATAGCCTTATCCTGTTTCACAGTTTGTACAAGAGCTGCGGTTTGCAAAATATAATATTTAACATTGGGATGAGAATGACGTTATTATTGTTTTAATTGCACTTTACCCGCAATGTGTTTTAAATTAACTGTGATAACGTTTAAAATAACCATCAACGTTTTATTGGTGCTTCCTTACTGTAATATTTGCAAGAGAAAATTGCCAAGAGTTATGTAAATATACTTAAATTGTATTTGTGCCCGCGTTTGACACAATTCCACTGCTTTTATAGTCTTTTTTTACCTACATCTACCCACTTTTACACGAGTACGACAACAATATATTAAAAGCTCAGGGAACCCCTTGGATAAAGTTTTCCTATAGCGTCTTTCTTAGAAATTCCTCTTTTTTTAATATTTCAATATTTTGTTATGCATTTCTCACATGTTAAATGGTGAAATAGAATGTAGTGGAATATCATGCCAATTTTAAAATTCTAGTAACCTCATTACCATAAAAACGTAACATTTAAGTGTATATATTTTTTTAGTAAGTACTAGCAGACCCGCGAACTTCGTATCGCCTAACAGTCGATTTTTTTTTAATATGTATTCTGCTATTCGCGACACCAGGTCAGCTTGTAAGATAAAAAAAAATATTTTATTTTATTTTTACTTATTCTAAATTCAGTTTCATTTTCATTGTAGTGCTTTATGGTACACGTTATTTTTTGTTTGGTTATCTGGTGCGTAAACAAACAGAGCAGATGGTTTTCCAACACGGGAACAGGCAACATACAATAGACCATGCGAGAAACATGAGTTTTCTATATTAATACCACAAACACTTAATAACTGCCCTTGGGATTTGTTTATAATCATTGCGAAAGCAAGCCGTGCTGGAAACTGTAGTCTTTTAAGCTCGAATGGTACTTATGTCAGTCGAAATCATTGGGATGCCCCGCATCTTCAAAAAGTCTTCTCCTTTATACTTTCCTTTCAATATGATTGCTTCTAATACGTTATTCATTATTTTTTTATCGCCAATCGTGTGCCGTTACAAAGTTTCAGTTGGTTAATATTTCGCAACATTATAACTATACATTCAAGCTTTAATTGAAGGCTGTGAGGCGGCAATCCTGGCAAATCAAGTGAATTTAAAAATTCCGGTGGATAGTTCACGACATCATCTTCATTAGTTGCCGTATCAACTGACTTATGTGTCCTTATTTTGCCAGGAATGCCATCTTGAAAATTTATATTTAATTCATTTACATCAGTGTGTTTGGCAGCCAGTAAAGCTCTTTCGCTCAACCAATTATGGAATAAATAATCAGCAACGTTTCAGCAACATTTGGAAGCACTTTATGAATGAGTTCATCTTTTGATTACGTTAACTGACAAAAACTATCAGGAAAGATGATGCAGCCAGTCAGCGCATATATAGGAAGTTTGCCATTACCAATACCAATGAGTTGTTTAGAGAATATGTCTCCAGATTGATCATTTTGCAACATGACACGCATATTCTTGCTTAAATGTAATACCTTGACATGTTTCCACAATTTCGAGGAATTTAAACATGAATTCAGTTCATCAGCTTGCATTGAACGTAGAACCACTGGCCTCCTCCTTATAATAAAATCATTGCGCCACCAAATTGATTGGCAAACTGAGTTTTTACAATAACCTTACAATATTGGCAAGCTGAGTTCATAGGTCCAATAGCAACACAGCTGTAGGCACTGCTGGCATCAATTGATATATCGTAACAAAATTATTAGATTCTTCTGCCTAAATTTGTCCACAACTTTTGTAAGTCACAAATACACAACACTTTATTAATTTTATAAAATTTGTGGCTTTTAGATTTAGTAATATAGACGCACAATGAGACGTTTACATTTCAATTGACATCTTACCATAAAAATATTGACAAATATTGACATTAATAGACTGAGATCCCAGGGCTCCCAGACCTACATCATTTTAACAAAGCTGAAATTTTGAGGATTGATAGTCTAATATGTACTTAAGACTCTCTAACTTAAAAAACCTTCAGAGATAATGCCAACTTAAAGCACACTTCCGGTTACGTTAAAGTAGAAAGTCTCTTTTTTTTCTCATTTATTTATGTACCACACAAGAAAGAAAGTATAGAAAACTTATGATAACAGAAATGTGTACAATGGATAACTTATCTCTAATAGAGATCTCTACCAGAAACCCTTGAATGTAGGGGATGTTAGAAGAAATGATTCGGGTGCGGTATTTTAATATAATGTTAATAATAATAATAATAAACCTACATACAAATATACATAATATTAATCAATATTACTATACCTACATAAATATATACAATGACATAAAAGAGTTGAAACAGAAAAAGAAAATTAATAAAAAAAAGACAAAGTGACTACTAAAGATTCTAATTGAGATTAAGAAATGTTGTTTTAATTTGATTTTAATAGTATTTAGAGATGGATTGCCCGACAGTATAGAATTAGGTAGTGAGTTCCATAAGCGCACTGCTTGAACTGTGAAGGATTTTTCATAGAAAGAGGTATTAAATATAGGGTACTCAAGCTTTCTTAGAGTTACACATGAGCGTACAGGTCTTCCACTTGGAAGTGTCAATTGAAAACGCTCCCTTAAGTAAGGAAGAGAGTTTTTATATATGTTTGAAAGTAAAAATGTATATTTCACATTCTTTCACGTGGTCCTTTACTTCTGCCAGACGTCATAAAGGTTCTTTAAAATTGGGGCAAATTACATTAAAGTAAATCTAAAATTTAAAATATTTTATTTACGGACTATTTCAAGACCCTTCTAGCCCCAGACCCTAAGCAACCAGATCAATCCGATGGCTTTATCATTTCCCCAGAAAGAGATATACCGTTATTTTTCTCTACCTCTGAAAGGATCCCATTTTCAAGTTAGTGAGTAAGCATACTGTCTTAACTACATGTAAGACTAATAGTCCTCAAAATTTCACCTTTGCTAAAATGACGTCGTCTGGCAGCTCTGGGTTCTTGGGCTATAATATTTATACGATACTAACGTCACTCAATTGTTTTGCCTTCCAGGAATCCAGCTACTAACATTTAAACTTTATAGTAGGGTATTAAAGTCCAAATTGACTTTTAAGTAGATATTAATACGAATCTTTTGTATGAGAATATAGAAAAGTCATGTTTTTGGACCTTTTCTGGTAATTTTTTATTTTTTTCTGTCCGTTAGAACCATCCTCGTACTTCAAGGAATATTATAAAAAAATAGCGAAATCGGTTCAGCTGCTCTCGAGATTTGCGCTTAGCAACACGTTCAGCGATTAATTTTTATAAAAACGAAGATATTTCGTATATTTTATAGATATTATAAAATTACTTTTGCCTCGTTCCAGAGTGAGGTAATGAAAATATTAAATATTTCATTTCTTCAAGTAGGAATCGAACTCAGAACCTGTCGTGTTTATAGTCGCGTGCTTGTGCCACTGCGCCACAACGGGCCTCAAAATTATAAGAATGTAATATTTTTTATCTGTGATACACGTATATGTTACCGATTTATGGATTTTCTTTTTAAATTTTATTTAATTTGTATATATTTATTAAAAATATTTACTTAGACTTATATCATTTGGTGTTGAACCATTTTAAATAATAATTATGGTATTACGTAAACGTCAAAACAAATGTTTATTACGTAGAATAATTTATTTTAAGACGACTGACGAATTATATGTTATAAAGTTTAGCTGGGTGACTGGGGCTCCACATTGGATCCAATTTTTTTTTATGTCAACAGAAAATGCTCATCACGCTGAATAACTTTTCCTAATTCGTTGTATTGATATCTCTTATAGATTAGGCGGGCTGCTAGGGTCTCACATCAGGTTTTCGGACTATCAAAATAAATTATAGCCTATATGTAGGCGAAGACTAATAGCTATGCAACAAAAGAAGTTTCATTTAAATCTGTCCAGTAGTTTTTGAGTTAAAGAGTCACAACAGACAGACAGACAAGAATTCCAAAAATCATATTTTTACCTTCTATTAGTTGTATTAAGTCCCCCTGAAGTGTTTTTTTTAGTTTATATTCAATGTACAGATTTTACCCTCTTTACAGTTTTATTATATATATAGATATGTATTTGCGTTATACATTGTCTCTCAAACACCAGCTGCCCACACTTAGTTTTTGCCACACCACCCACAAGCTGAAGAAGGGTGTCGTTTGTGGTCATCGCGGATGGAGGTCGAGAGTTTCCACCGCAAAACAGTTGTAGCTTCCAAGAAGTTTGAGAACTGTCTTACAAAATAATATATGCACGACATACATGTGGAAGCTAGGTTTAAGTAATTTATGGCGATAGTTTCTCGTTTCTTACAGAAATTTCTTTGAGACTGACATAAAAAAGCCTCGACCGTAGAACCCGTAGTGGTAATGTCCTTAAATTACCAACCTCCCATACTATAATTTTATTGTGATTCTTTCATTGTGAAATCTACGAATCTTTGGAATGAACTTCCTACTGAAGTTTGACGTTCCAAGTCACAGTACATTTTGTTTTTAAAAATCGTCTTAGAGTGCCTGTTTATACCTGTATATAATTATACTGAATACAGATACATTGCTTGTTTTTTTTCCACCTTTTTAATGTAGCCTACATGTAGCCTGTAATGAAGTACATTAATATAACAGTTTTCATATATTTTACAGACAGAATTATACGACACATTTTTCAATGTACCCCAAACAGTACTTGGTGCACAGCTTATATATTTTGTTAGAGAATTTACAGTAAATATTCCGAAAACATACTTCCCTCTTCCAACCATCCGTTCTGCTATTTCGATGACAGGCTGCAAATTGGGAGGTCTGTCTATGGTTTTGCCCTTTTAATGTGATACGTATGTGAATGAATTTTTGGAAATAATTAATTTTAAGGGAATACATCTTATTTAATATATAATATTTCAATCTTGTATATTAATAATAATGTATTCTAATATTAATTAACTGTATACTTAAACACAACGATGCCCATGCTGAAAACAATATCGAAACAAAAGAATTATACTTAGTTCTTTTGTTTCAATATTGTTTATAATTATTAACATGAATAACAATTGATAGGCTTAGAAATAAAAGTAGTAGTGTAGTTTTTTTCATCTCAACTCAAGCTATTATTTACAGAAATTGTATTCATTTATACTTCTATACTAATATAATAAAGCGGAAGTGTTTGTTTGTTTGCTTGAACGCTAAGATCTCTGGATCTACTGGCCCGATTTACATTGTTTTTGTTTTGTATGAAAGCTGCATTCTTCAGAAGTGCTATAGGCTATATAACATTACATTACACATATAAACTAATATACTTTAAAGTACTTTAAAATTTGACATGCAATTTATTCTGCCATGTTAATAACAACCGTCGTCGATACGTGACCGCGTTCGTTACCGCGTCATTTTCATATTCATTCTTATGAAAATAAATATAATAGTCACTTTTGGCATTTTATCTAGGCTGAAATTATAGCTTACTTATAACATTCTAATAAATAATTAACGAGATGTTACTGATTCGAAATGACCTAGCCTTCGGGCGGCATAGTATGAGTATGACCGACGTGAAAATATTCTTATAGTTCAAGCAGGCGTAGCCGCGTCCGAGTCCACTAGTATATGTATAATTACAAAAAATATTAATATATTCACATAAAAAATACATAAGGGACTAAACACAAGCGTTAACAGTCCTTTATACTCGTATGATATCCTTAAGCATGTAAAGGACGAATTAACTAAGTTAACATGGAGAAGGAGAAAATGATCCGTCCAATGATGAATCCAGGCCACATTCACACAACGAGTGGTCCCTGACCACTGGCAAGAGTACATACATGCTCACGAATTTTGGCATAATTTTCATTAATGTCGAAGTCATAGAAAATCTACAGTACTTTTCAATAAGTCTCCCCTACATTTTAACCATTATTAGTTAATTTTAAGCTTAATTTGTTAACAATTTCATTTTGGAGTAATTGGTCTATTAAATAGCCATGTCATCCATCAGCTCAAGTTTATTTAAATGATTAAAAGCGGTGCCCAAAATTTAAAATTTACTGAAAGGCTACCGTCAAACATCTTTAGGTTTATTAAGAAACTAATCAGCGTTAAGAGAGGTTTAACGAAACAAATCTAAAGTTCTTTGAAATCAGTCGGGAGAAGCTGAAGGGTTGTTTTGTTGAGATATTTGCCGATAAATGGAAATAAACACGCAAATGTATGTTATTGAAACGAAAGCGATTGATTGAAAACTTATTACAACGAAGACAAGCTAAGATTTTTACCATTCATAAAGTCTATTAAATAATAAAATATGCTATAACAAAATGAGAATATAAAAATTATGTAAATAATGGTATTAAGATAAATAAATATTTTATTATAAAACTTAATTCTTCAAAGTTTGTATTTAAAACGACATTAACTCAATTATAAACACATTTTTTTAAGTACTAAATTAATTCATTCTTAACTTTTAACCGAAACAAAAACTTAGGTAATAAGCATACACTTAAAAAAACTCTCACGTTTAGTTCAAATATTTTTTACTTAGTTGTGCCATTGAGAAATATGGTATTTTATATTTAAAATACAGTTTTAAAATAGTAAATAATTGGAACTAGTTACCAGAAAAAGAAGAAAAACTACATACAATTTAATTGAGACACGGGTCGTGAATATCGCTTCAGCGGACTTAGATAGAAACGTTGTAAAAATTTACTTAAGGGATTTCATTTCTATGGAAATATTTAAAGCGTGAAAATCTAAAACATAAACTAATAATAGTTACAACTGAATCAATTCTTTCGCTCTACTATTTTTTACTGTGAAGCAGCGGCCCAAACGTTAATACTATACAAATTCTTAGAATCTGGTATTTATTTATGTGACTGTAACGCGATGGTTGTGGGTTCGATTCCCACTCGAAGAAATGTGTTTAATTAACATACTGATTGAAAGGCGCGGGTTTAAATCCCGATTCGTTCAAATTTTTATACGTTTCCTAAATAAGTATCTTTCTTTCTGAAGAGTGGAATAACATTTTTTTTTTTTAACAATATTGGTGTTATAATTATATAGAAATATATACATTTATCTTATCTGCTATTACTACTTTGTTTAAAAACATTATTTCTCTTATATTAATTAAATATGTTTAAATTAGTCCTCAAATAAAATATCATTATATCACTGAATTAAACAGCACTCGGAGTACTTCCTGAATTTGGCTTTCATGAGGATTAAAAATGTAATTTAGACATGTCACGAATACAGCCACTTCCCCGATCACGCTCTGTGTGTTTTGTAAAAACCGGAAAAACTTTACCGAAATGTTTTATATCGCAGAGATTATTTTTTAACATATTTAAAGTAATTTATACGACTTTATACATATTTATAAATGCTTGTTTTTGATCCCCACGACGGAAGAACGGCGTTAAGATCCGCTGTTCAACTAGTGATATCTGAACTGGAGAAGATTTTACGACTGTTCATATGCCATACATTTAATTATTATTACATATAGTAGTAGTGTAGTATAGTATGAAAAGAAAATAGAATTTCAAAAACATTATTATAAAACCAGTTACTTTACGTCGTTATCTATATCAAAAATCAAATTGCGTAAAAAATGACAATTTCATTCATATTGATGTCAATTTATCACTTTCAATTGTTTGACAGTAGATAAAATACGATCAAAGGATTTACGGCGGACTGTCGTCTGTTTTACGGTTACTGAGATTACATTTTATATATGTTAGAAACAATAATATTTGGGAAAAATGTCATATATTTTTAGCAGTAACGAATATGGAGAGAGTATTTGTAATGGAAAACAAAATATATTTTTTTAGCTTCACGCTTCACTTATTTCATTTACTCGAGTGGTAATCAAACCCGAAACCTGTTACGTTTACATTCGCACGGCCTTTGCACCTGCACCATGAGTGACCTGACGTAGTAATTATTTAAAATAAATAAAAAAAAAATGTTACTAATATTCTCATCTTAAGTTCATGAAAATTTAATTATCCTTATATCATACTCAAAAAAGATTTTTATTTCATTTAATAATCCTCCAAATTGCCTTAAATGACGTTTGAAATGTAATACCATAGAATTCCCCCCAATTACGTATCACTTAAAATATACGAAACATGAAGTTAACAAAGCTTACTCCATTGCCTTTTATCGAGCATTTAGCGAGACCCCTTAAAGCGTACTTTCAACAATATATTTGCCCTCCTGACTCGGGTGGTTCTCTTTGTGTCTCACCTTTTCCACCGAACCAGAAGAATAATAATTCGTTTCTCTCAATCCGCTCGCATTTTTATATGTACGCTACTAAATCTTTCACAGTGTTTTTGAACGCGGAAAGCGGAAAAAATCTCCATTGATATGGTAAGATTAATGCTTTTAGCGGTAGACGGCTAAGAAGTATTTATTGCAGGAATGCACAAATTAAATTTAAAGAATTTTTTATTCACACATTTATTGTTAAAAATGTGTATTAAAAAATGTTGTAAAAATCATATAGGTAACCTTACATTAGCATAAAAAATTTTAAAACTAGCTCAATCCTTACGCTCTATCGTGCACATAGCTTTCGGATTAGCGTGAGATAAAAGGAACCTGGGATCTTAGTGTAAGGACACTCAATTTCCATTAAAACACTTCCGTTCCCCACTTTTGTGTTTGTGTTTTGTTGTTCTAGTGGCATCTACCAAATTGTACTAATTGTATAGCTTGTAACCTACGTTAAGATGTCTTGTATTTAAGAAACTGTGTAAATAAACATTTTATTTTAAATATATTTAAGTTTATATCCCTAAAAGATCTAACTAACCACTCCAGTCCAGTCAATTTATGCTTGAATATTTTATGGAAAGGCCACGAGTTAATGATGTTAATAGAATAACACGAAGAAAACTTTGCTTTTAACCTTTAAAGTTTATAACTTAGATTATAATATTATAGATAGTCGTATATAGATACTGTTGTGTTGACCATTAAAATGTATATACATTATATACACTGTGCTGGTTTTTAATCGACTTCTGTAAAAGGACTTTTGTTAAGGTAATCAATACGACATTTTTTGTTACCTAGAACTTTGGACTGGGCGAACAGATTTGGAAGATTCTTTTTTTTATTTTAAAGCTATAAATTTATTAAGTCCAGTTCTGACTATGTCATCCATGAGAAAATTTTATAAGTCTTAAATTGTCTAAAGTCAGTTTTTTTTATTAAAAAATATTTCTCTATTTTTAGCTTCACGCTATATTCTCCACATGCCAGAGTAGACGGAGGGAACCTGAACTCATACTCCGTTCATATTATTAGATATTATTCATTTGAATCCATAATATCCAGCAACCACAAGTGTTTGTAGCTCACAGTTTCTTGCGGTATTATTAAATTATAGTTTAGTATTGTAACTAAATTCATTAAGCTTAAAAGTACCAGAGCTGTAATTGAGTAAAGTGAATAACTTCGTTCTGTGGAACGGTGGTTAATTATTCAAAGAAGATCTAACGTTTGATTGATACGATTAAGTCGGTCCCCGAAGGATTATGCTATATAACATACTTAGTACTAGTTTTAATGAAGTTAGTTTTAACTTTTAATAACTAGTAGAAAATACATCGTTATTTAACCTGTAGGTCATGGGCTATGTGGATTGCTTAGTACTTTTTATTTATTATTTGACGGAAATTTATAATTATTATAAAAGTTTTATTTTTAAGATAGTAGAGAAGTAATGTTATATTGTGTATTTTTTACAGCATTAATGTAGCTTTTCTTTCATTTAATAACCGCGAGGGATAAAAAAAATGATAGACATGAAAAAGCAAAACCATATATAAAAGTACAGAAAGGTTCATTAATTTTAAATAGCTTTTAAAGTGTAAAGCAAGTGTAACAACGGTAATACAGTGTATACGCTTGTAGTCAACGCCGCCAATGTTAAATGCAATACCCTATCTCCCTTCGTCCCCGAGGGGCGCGGTAGCGTTTGCGGTTTTGGTAGAATAGGTATAAATTGTTCAGTGGCAATGAAATGACTTCACTCGGATTTACGCGTCGTCAAATGATGCAGATATTAGCTACATTTTATTATAAAAATATTTTCTTGTTTAAGAATTGTATCATGAGGTGTAAATTATTTTAAATTTCTTAAAATAAAAATAAAAAGTATTTGATAAAAATAATATCTGTGGAGAAATATTGATTTCCTCTGTCTATAAATATTTTTTTATGTGGTGAATCATCAAGTTTTCTTGATCGGTTTCCATGGGCAGATGGCACTATGTCCAATATTCTTTACCAGAGGTTCACAGGTTGCATGTACTAAAATTTCAACAAAAGAATTTCTCAGATCACTCAGATTGGAAATTGCAATTTTTTTCCCCCATCCATATTTTTCCTAATTCAGTGCTCAACTATTATATTCTCGTATATTTAAGGGCTTTTTATTTTTGAATATATGGTACAGCAACGAAAATAATCCGATAGGCCAACTATTATTCTTTGTGTTGCTGATGAATTAATCTTATCATATTGTAAAATTCACGATTTTGTCACTCTTCCCCAAATAAATATTCAATCAATGCCTTCTCTAAAACAATCGAATTTATTTAGGTTCACTAAAATGAAAAAAATACGAATCTCATGACGTGTGGTCATTTTGATTTATGGTACTGTATATAAAAAATAAATAAATACAAAATATACATACAAAATGTGTGGGACCTTTGCTGGTGAACAAAGTTGTTGTCAGAAAACGCGATACATCAAATGGTTTGAAAGAGTAATTCTTTTAAAATATAATGTAAATAGCAGTTTAGATGGAAATTTTATTTTTGCAATAGAGCAAAGTCAGCGCAAGCCATTAATTAATTACAATATGCATTTCAAATAATAAAATTTTAACTAGAACAAAAATATTTGGAGGCATTATATCTGAATATTTATCTTCGTGCACATAAAACTCTTGTTTTAAATTAAAACTCTCGGCGCTAGATACGTACGTTTTAGTACGTATCTTCTCTGGTATTCAAGTGTATGTAAAACTGTAACGTAAAACGAATGCTTCCACGTGAAAACCAACTGTCCTTGGCCTAGATTATAGTGAGTTAAGTAGGTAACCTATTCAGTCAAAGCGAGTCTCAAAGCCACTAGAGTTGAATTAGAATATCTTAGGAGACCTGGTGCGCGTTATTAAATATGAACGTTGTGTGAAACAAATTGGTTCAGACCCCTTGTTTTAAAAGAACATAATACTAATTTTATAGTCCGAGTATAACTAGCCTTTTCCATGCGGCTTTTTTCCGTCAAAGGGCATGACCGCGTGTAAAATAATAATAAATAAATAATTAAAATTCTCATAAAAATAATATGTTATAGTAGTAAATTACGAACAGATACAATACTTTTATACTAAAAACAAATTTACTTTAAATTTATTACTACGTAGGGATTTTACGTTAAAAAATATCTTCCGTTTACTTCCGCATTTCCTTAATGCAATAAAATTATTTACCCCAAAGTCCTTCAAGAGCTGTCTCTTAACCGCGAAGCGACCAACCATTGTACACGAAATAAAAAAATCGCTGACTGAAGAGTACTTTTCGTGGTCAAATTATGCTGTTAAATATAAATTTTTGATGTCCTTAGTTTTAATGTTAGGCGTAACGTGTAAAGTATATTTTAATTATACATTCAATTTATTTTGTATTTAATAAAATAGTAAGGTTATTTTTTTAGAAAACATATTAAAAAGAACGTAGCGGGATTTGAAGCCGTGACCCTTGGAAACAGTCTAAACCTTCATCCAAAAAGCCTACATTCTTTAATTAAAGGACACACTAAGCCATACATTTTCATCAAGCTGCTTCCCAATTCTTATACGTTAGTTACAACTTATTTATCAGCGTAGCTTGATGAGAACGTATAGTTTATTGGTCGGAGTGCTTGGACGGTTTCAAGAGCCATAAAATTTTATACAAAATGAAAAAAATCTAAAAAAGTATTCTTCTTTCTTAAGTTTAGAGTAGCAATTTAAAAACAAAAAAAGTAAATGGCTATGTTTTTCATATAAATGAATTTTGAATTTGAATTTGAATTTGAAAGTAAAAACCAATATCTTTCATTTTGCTATATCTTATTAAAAAGTAATGCGTGTTGTAAGTCGACAGAATTCTTTCGGTATTGAATGAGGGGCTTGAAACCTGGCAATACTCTGAATCCAGATTAATGCGAATGTATGAGAGTTTTGTATAAGCGCTGGTACTCCGAGGCGTAGACTAGAAAAATTGCACGTTACACGTGTTAGGCGTGACATCATTAATGTTGCTTTGAATCTTCATGGGTTTTGAACGCGTGTCGACGCAATATACAGACAATTTTAACTCGGAATTCATCAGTCAGTTAGTAGAAAAAGTTTTTTCAGCTTCACGCTTTATTATGTACATAGCAGGGTAGGCAGAGAAAATCTGGGAACTTAGTGTCCACTTTTCAATGAGTGGCGGAACTCTACGTCATACTTTGCCTCGGCACCAGAATGAAGAAATGAAAATATTAAATATGTATTACAATTCCTCGAATGGAAATCGAGCTCACAACCGGTCGAGCTTACAGTCATACGTATGTGCCCCTGTCCCACAATTGGAGTAGAAAAGTGTTCACAGATATATATATTAAAATTGGAAACAAATTGACCAAAGTATTGGTACGTTTTGTAAATATAGATATACAAAATGTTAATAAAAAATATTAAATTATTTTGTTTTGACCAAGTAAGATGCGATTAATGTGCTAGTAAATAACTTGTATACCATTTTAAGAATGTATACTATGTAAAGTAATTCTATAGAAACAGTGACATAATAAGAATTTGGATGTAGTGATTTTCTCTTTTGTATATTCTCTAAATATTCTTTTACACACAGGACTTTTTAAGTTAAAGGCCAACAGCGAACATTATTTAAATGAATAAATTTTTACCCAAACCGCCTAATGCCGAACCAAAAGCGTCAAAGGAGTTTTTACTTTTCAGGCTTTCTTTAAATTCGGTAAGTGAATAGAATTATTTACAGATAAAAAATATACAACTTGGTATAAATTACAGAAGTAAATACACTAATTGGACTGTTTAATGTTTTGTGGGAATTGAAGCTTCACGCTTTGTCATGCTGTATGGTAGAATGGGCCGAGGGAATCAAGAATCCATTATTCGTTTTCTGCCGTAGTCCGATACGTAACATTTTCGTATTATGACGGAACCCAACGCCGCGTTTTGTCTTGTTCTCAGAGAATGAAAATAATAAATATTGACTTATTTCATCAAGTATGAATCTAACCCACAACCTGTCTCGCTTACTGTCGCACGCTTATCCTCCTCTACCACGATTAGCTTCTATATTACTTCTACGTATATTTATCGTCGTCGGTCGTTTTATTTTTATTTATCAAAACTCTGACGTGCTTATTCATTCAGTATTTTGTGACGGCAATAAACTGGAGGTACTACTATTAAAGTCGTTATATTTGCGGAATACAAATGTCCTTATTTCACTCTCTCTTGTCAAGGGATTGAGCGCGCTATGATTTTACTTAGAAGATGATAACATAATCGGATAATAATAAAATACTTCTGGAATAACGGCTTCGTCATCGACTATTATTTAATACTAATAATATATTTGTGTGTTCTTAATATTAAAGGACAGGAGAACCTATTTGGTTGGCAATTTCCCATGCCTGTTTGAAAGAGTCGAAATCTTGAAATAAAAGTTATGGTATACACATAAAATATGCAAATTCATTCTACAATCGTAATACATGCTGTACAAGCATACCTAAGCCAACGTTGTAATGTCACCGCTATGTGGCGTCGCAACATGGTCGCGTTGAGACCATTTAAGTACGACAACCAGATAATATGAACATTGAACGCCTGTCTTGTTAACCAGTTATATTTATGTAATACTAGTGATCGCTTGCGGCTTTACTCGCTTAGTAGTTTACTATTAAATTAATTATTTAATATGCTGAATTACGTTCGTGTTTTAATATATAAGGTATGTTCGTAGTGCACTTAAGGTTTCTGAAGTGAAAATTATTAAAACCTCATGATCGCAATTTCGTAATTGCGTAAGAAAGTTTTAATTGTTTTGAAAAAAAACCTATAATAAAAAAATTGAAACCGATCGGTGTCTGTATAGCATCAAATAACAAGTAACTCAATTAAGTATGGTGTTTTTAACAGATATATAGATTAATGTTGTTGAATTATCGCTTAGACTAGATTTCGTATTATTAAATGTACACACATTGGATAATATATTTTGCCTGAGTATGTCAATGTCTCGAGATCGTGTGGAAAGCGGTGAACAAAAAAATTAAGACATTGGGTTCTCTGTATCTTTTCTGGTAAGCGGGTGAAAACGTGTAGCTGAAATAAATTTAAAAAAAACCTTTTATTTAAAAATGTATTTGTAATATATAATTTTCATTTCTTTAAGGCACTTTATATAATTTTAACACAAATACACATTGTATAATAAACATAACTTTACATATCTTATGAGACTACCATTAAAGTTATTGATTATTAATTAATTATCTGTACACAAGAAAATTGGATAGAGCATACATATATCGTAAAATGGCAAACCCATTATAATTTACCAATTTACTACGACCCAAGTAGAATCAATATCCTTTGAGAATTTTAACCATTTCAATAATGTAGATTAATTATTATCAAATATTAAAACGCTAATATTTGATGTATGTATTGTAAACACGTACCCTTCAATATATATTATAAGGGTACGTTCATTAGCTTAACTTTTGAAATGATGACTTCTAATAAATTGCTGAATGCGGGCTGCACGTACGAAAAAGGACACTCATGTCACGTTTCATCTGAGCTGAGCGTGCAAGCGAGAGCGCAGAACAGGCGATAGAAAAACACGATCGGTCTACGCTTTTTTCACATTGTTACTTGTGACCAATCTGCTTAATTTAAGCAAAAAAAATATTAATGATTATTAATTAATTAAATAAATCAAAATCATTTTCTATTTTTTTTCTAAAACTTTACTTTTTATTTTTTACTTTTTTTTACTTTTTATTTTTTCTAAAAAAATTCGTTCGTATGATAATTCAGTGATAATAATTCAATTTAATGCATAAAATATGGAATTTTTCTCATACATATTTTATACGTATCACGTAAAACTGTCGTCCGTAATCCGAATTAACAGACAACCACTTTTTTATTTCCATTGTAAGTATTGCATAGAGAAATGAAATATACTGAAGTGGAATTATAGATAACTACCACCATTCTCCATTCTCCGCTCGCTATGTTACAAGTATGTAGCAGTACTCAAAGCCCTAAATTGTGTCAGATGTCATTATTTTAATTACATAAAAAAACAGAATAGTCATTTCCAAAAATATTACACGATTCTTTATTTAGATAAAACTCAATATAAAGCGTACCTTATTCGGCAATTTCGAGATTGCCAGTTCCGACCACGTGTTAGCCGAAGCTTTGAGGTAATGGAAGTGGGTAAATATTTCTCTTGGTGTATAGTCAAAACCTTTGATGGAGTCTCATAAAACGTCAATGATTTAAATGTAACATACATTTAATCATACAAATCATACATATGTTTTTTTTGTCAAAATATTAATGAGTTATTTGTTTTTATATATTTTTATCTCATTTTGAGTGGCAGATTTTCTTGTCAATGTATGAAAAAGAAAGATCTGTTTATACATAACTATTCTACAAATGAAGAATAAAATCGGTAAAAATATACTATTTTTTATATATAAGTGCATCAAAATTATATCTTCTTAAATTATTTTTATACAACTAATTATGCTAATTTATGCATATTATAATTGTTGTACACCTGTATACACATATGTTTTCCATACGTAACATACCTAACAAGCTGCCTGTACCGTGTTACGTTGTTTATGCACTACCAATCTGGATAATCTTTGCGGTACCTAAGCCGTCGAAGCGTCGACGGAATATACTAAAATATATAACCCTGAGCATGCGAAATAATATACGTACCTACAAACTTAAACGTTTTACATATTGTGAACGCAAATTATAATATTTTAATAGTCAAATCAGCTTCACGCTGTATCCCGCACGCAGCAGAATAGGCAGAGGGAACCTAGTGTTAAGACACTCCGTTCCCCACTATTTTCTGCCATATTTTGGAGGCATTGCGTGTTGAGGGACGAGACTTAACAACAGGCTTTGCCTCGACACGAGAGCGAAAAAATGGAAATATAAATTTAATTAAATATTTCATTTCCTCGAGTGGGGATTGAATCCACAACCAGTCGATTTTGCAGCACCTGTGCCCCTGCGCCACGACTATTCTGAAGGACTAAACGAAACCCTTATATGGTCACTCTGAGGTCAATATGTTTGTCTAAGTTAATACTGAAACGAATCTTCCTAAGCATGAAATAATATTTTTATACATCAAAACGCGAAAGCACAAATAGGTTGTTTTAATTTAATTATTTATGTAACGTATAATTTACTTATAAAATTTATTTAGTAATCCGATTTATTCGCAATCAAATAACGCTCACAGTCCCATTATCGGATACTTCTGACAATTTACGGCTTATTAAATATAATTACCGAAGTTTCCACATTAATATTATGAACAAGCTGTGACTTTAGCGACTACTTCATTATTCTTCATTTTAAGTATGAGACAAACTTTATAATGTGTATAAATTAATATGTTCGCGGAGTACAGTCTAAAAAGATAGAGAACAAATTTATATCTTAACTTCGTATGAAGTTTCGCACATTCCATATTTTAATATGTTTTGAATATACTCTTTAATAGCATATTATTAATTATTTCTTAATAGACATAATTTGCAAGTTGCTGTAATATATATTGGAATACTGCTTGAAAGGCTGCCCTGCTGCGCCACGGTGGCATGTATGTTATAAAAATAATTTAAATTTAGTATTATGAAATTACTTTCATTAATTTTTTATTAGCTAAAAGATAAAGAATATATGAGACATAAAAAAATATAAATTTTATATGTCACAAGAAAGTTTTACAAAATAAATTAAACAATATAATGCTTACATACACAAGTAGGTTTCTATGATACCAAAATTTAACTAATGTACATAATTAACTTCTATAAATCTTAAAGATTTTCGTCTCTGTTCATTCGCCACAGTATACCTCTGTAACATCCAACAATAGTCTAAAGTCATATTAATATTCCATCTCCCTTAATAAAGTAATAATAATACATAATATAATTATTAATTAATATTTTCATTTCTTCGCTCTAGCACCAACGCAAAAGCCCAGCGTTGAATTCCGCCACTTAACACGCAATGCCTCAAGAATTCAGTGGAAAATGCGTAACGGATGTGTCTTAATGGGAACGGTCTTCACTTAGGTTCCCAGGTTCCCTCTGCCTATCCTCTTATGTGCAGGATACAGTGCGAACATATAAAAAATGACATCTACGAGTATTTTGTATAAAAAATCTTTTTTCAAAGCATTTTTTGTACCTCTACTACCGTGAGTAACTGATTGTAACATTTGTGTTTTATTTTCTGGTTGAAATATTTTCCACATGTTGTAAGATTGTCGTACATCGCGGAGTTTTATGGCGTACAATACTATGTTCACACAATATATTTTTACACAATTCGGTGAAATAATTTCGAATTTATTTATGGCAACAAAAGTATTTTTCACGGAATATGCATGAAAAATATAAATATTCACTATGGAAATATGTTTTTCAGCGCTACTTGCACTAATTGCTACTGATAGTACAACAATTGTTTTATTATAGGCTATTTATGCAGAAACTTTAAGTAAATTTTCGAGTTGTAAAAGCTTTCAAAGGATTAATTAATAAACTTTTAAATTTAGACATAAGGATTATAAATATTTGTACTGTATTAGGTACTGGAATTAATATTGTAATATTACAGTTAATTTCGTCCATTGTTTCTTTATTTAAGTAAGTAGGTGGAAACCTAGTGTTAAACTACTACGTACTACTTATAGGCGAATCATTGAAAATATTACATAATCCATTCCCCCGAATGGGAATCGAACCCACAACCGTCACGTTAAATGCGTACGCTTATGCCCTCGATGGCCTTAAAATGAATACATTCCCTACGACAGAATATCATCATACTACTCAGATGTGAAACTGAGCTTCTATAAAGTGTTATCTCAGAAACCTTCGTAAATAAATAAGCACCTGAGTAAGACAAACGTACGCTTGACCGAGTTTCTTCAGAGTTCAGACGACTCGGGTATCATTCACTTATGTTCACGTTCTTGAAATATTTTCGGACAAGAGAAATTGTATCAAATATTCAATTTATTCCCTTACATATTTATTCTAGCTTCATATTTCAACGTGAAATTCTAGTTACATTTTCAAATAATGTAAAGTTATGTTATTATGATGATTAGATTTTTTCAATTATTTTGAAAGGTATTTTTTATGAGAAATCAAAGAATAAAGGTATTAGTAACTTAGTAAAACTGAAGCTTTATGTTTATAAGTTAATGTAATGTGAAGATTGACATAAGGTACCACAAGGTGGTAATGCTATTATTCTTTTGATAGCAATATATCAGTTAAAATAGCCTGTATCAGTTAATTACAATTCCTACACATACCTCACGTAAGCTACTTTGGCAAAAAAAAATATGACCAAAACTTTTATAAATATATCTTATCAAAAAAAAACGTGTTAGTAAAAGTTATTCAAGAAAGAAAATAAGTGTTAAAAAACGTATTAGTAAAAGTCATTTAAGAATATTTTTATATTAAAATGTAAAAATAACATTTTCTCTTTCATTCACATAGAAAATATTAAAGGAATTCCGTGAAGTCAGTTGCAAACATCGTAACTTAAAGTATATGAAGTCACCTTAATTCTGCTTTTACCCGCGGCTATGTTCTGAGTAACGAGAGGCAACATAGTTATTTTAGTTTATTTACAGCAGTATATTTACTAAGTTAAAGATACATTGGCATCATGTACCTGAAATTACTTCCTACTACTTATTTAATGTTTTGGTTTTCTTAATAGTTTTTTTAATATAAAAATATATAAAAAAACTATTAAGAAAACCCCTTGGCATCGTAAACGCTTCAATTTATATTGTTTGAGCATCACAAGTATTCATTAATGGTAATGTATCAGTTAGTCATTATGTAATTTTTTTAGCCAGAGAAAAACAGAGAATGATATAATTTCTACATACCTCTTTCTTCTCATCACACTACTAGTGGCAGCAATACGCCTTTTTACATTCATTTCGTATCTTGATCATGAAAATATGAAAAAATAATTAACAAATAAAAAAAATATATTTAGAAATCAAAATATTCAATAACATTAAAAAAATACATTTATATTATTTATATTTTATGTCTCCAATACAGCAACTGGAAATAGATCTATTTGTTTGTTATTTGATTATGGCTTTCCGAACGTGCCAGTTGAGCACAAATCACTTCACTAATATCACGTTGCATGGAGAACACACGACGTAGCAAATAGAACTAGGCTCAGTTGTGGTCATTTGCCTGAAATCAAAACAGATCGATATCGTAGATTTCCGATAATAAAAATGACTATGAAACTTATAAATTTATTATAATTCATTTGTAATCTGAACATTCAGCCCTACACCTTTATCCGCTTTTTTATTGTTGAGATATTCCGTTCCCTAATTTTCATCAAAATGTAAACATGGCTTTTTGAGTCAAATGCAATGCGCGCTCCTTATACTAGAGCGGGGATTTAAATTATAATCATTTATGAAAGTGGAGATAGAAACCACCACCTTTGCCTTTATAGTCAAGTATAGGTACGAATGCCTACATAATGTGTGACATAAGCTTCAAGTAAAAATTTTCTAGTGTTATAAAACTATACTACTATAATTTCTATCTAAAATTATTTTAGAAGATTTATTATTATATGAGCACTACCTACACGGCAATAGAGCAGCATACGAGTATATTCTAGCGCCTTTCGGGTTGTCGAAATAAAATAGTAATGTTAATAATCATTACAGTGACAATGATAAAAAGAATTCAAAATAGAAAAAACCTTCATTTATTATATAGAAATTTAATACAATAAGAAACCAGACTCTAATTTAATATACCTAATACATCTGATTATCCCTAATGAAGCAAAATACTCAAATCTCACAATTTCAGAACGAAATTTCTAAAAGGCACTCGATAATGCAAATTTGATTGGTTATCCGAGCCTTAACAAATAGTGCAGGAATTCTGGAAGCGATATTGGTGAATGAAATGGAATTATACAGCTTATATTAATTTATTGGGTTTTGGGTGAACGAATTGAACTGATAATTCCAATATGGTTTCACATCATCAGTGCGAGGTAAATATATAATTTACAATTAAAACCTCATCGAAACGTCATAGTTTCATTATTTTTAGGGTCCCGTAAGGAAACAGTCCTTTTTAGAAACACCGGTGTCTGTGTTATGAAAAAACATTACTCGGATAACTATTAAGATTTTGAAAGATATATATGTGGAAAAACACTGATCTCAGAGATCAAGTGTTGTTGTATAATCTGGTAAATAATATGATCCATTCCTCTCTTCTCGAGTCTTTACAGAAGGACAGACTTACAACAAAATGATTCTATAAGGAGTCCGTTTTTACCTTATGAGCTACGGAACTCTTAAAATGTAAAAAATATTTTTTTATCTTGCAAGTATTCAATTTTTTAACTATGTATAATAAAATTAAAATGTGTGTTTATACATATAATTATAATTGAAAACAAATTTTATAGCAGTGAAGTAAATTAAGCCATAAGCAGACATTGTTGAACATTCCGGATTTCGCTCTACTGTTAACTGTAATTCAGCTCGCGTAGAACGCATTTGTTATGACGATGCAATCTACGTGTTTTATTATATTATGATAGTAAAATATATGTTTTGTATAATAGTACAAAGTATATTTTTATTATGATGTATATAAAAGTCATACAGTATTTTAAGTTACTAAAATACTTCTAAAATCATAATGAACTAAACGTTTCAATGAAATAAAGTATTGTTTAGATTGTCGTGGTGCTGGGGTACAAGCGTGCTATTGATAACAACAGGGGCATAACATTTTTTTTTTTTCACCACCCTAATAACAAGGCAAAGCGTGGCGTTGAGTTCAACCACTCGCCTCAAGAATTTAGCGGAATTCGGGGAACGGAAATATTTTAATGGAAACGGAATATCCTTAAACTAGGTTCCCAGCATAAAGCTATAACAAAAATGTGTTGACAAAAATCTACCTTAAGATGGAAAATTGGTTTTTTATTATTATTAAAAATGAAATGCATTATTGTGTCAGAAAACTTTGTTTCTTTTATAATAATTAACTAGCGACCCTCTTGCGGCTTCGCCCGCTTTTACTACTGGATTATTCATATAATGTATGTTTGCAAAGCACTTAAGATAATGTGAAAATTAATTAAACCCTAATGTAATCCGCATTTTCGTAGTTTCAATAGGAACTTTCCAATTGTTTTACACAGCAAGGATTTTTTAGAAGGTACCGTAATTTTAAATCTGTGCTACAAATCTTTTCAAGTACTTATTAAAATATATTTAAAGGACTATTTTTAGATAGTTAAATTACTATTTTTAAACGGAAGAAATTATAAACAAAAACCTACCTACTAATAACTACTATAAAAAATATGAAACCAAATATATCGCGCTGAAATAATACATTTAACTCCAATTATCCAATACGTGCAAACGCATCTAAATCTTCGTTGCTATAGAGACAGGCGGGTTTTTTTTTCGAGCTCGTGGTTAATGCTGAAGAGGGTATTCTGTCCCTGATGAAAAGCAAGCACTACGTGGCTGCCTGTGAGGAAAATTAAATAGAATGCATCGGCCGGGAATCGAACCCGGCCCGCCCGCGTGGCAGGCGAGCATTCTACCACTGAACCACCGATGCGTGTAAGGCAGGCGGGCGCGGCGGACGCATGGCGAGTGGCAAGCCGTTTCGCAGCAAGGATTTTTTGATATTGTAACAACTTCTAAAGTACTTATTAAAATGAAAAACAGTAAAAGACAGTTTTGGTCTACATTAAATGGCCAACGTAACTAATATACTTATTTATATGCTGAGAGTAAGGGATAAGTAAAACTTGAGTCGATACAGCTGAAGTGTCAACGGCGTGATGTGTCAACAATTAAATGCGTTTTTCTCTAAAACTTTTCGCAATCTCGAAATTGTGTAAAAAGCAAATTTTATCTTCGTTTAACGTAGAAAATTAATAAAGTATTTTAAAGGATAAGGATTAATACCATTATGGAAAAATATGACTCACAATAAAAAATATATTGAAATTATTATTTTTAGACAGAAAAATGATCACTACACGTTATTCTTAAAAGATATGAATATGCCGTCGCGGACTTTTTTGTAGGTCTTATTAAGAGAAACTATACTGTAGTACATTTTTTTCATGTAGTACTTACCATTAAAGCAGGACTTTCACAGGAACAGGAGGAGTAGGACTTTATTCATATTTATCGTATTTATGATAATTTACATAAGAATGTACAAATAATAAACTATATATAAACCTTCTACGAAAAATACTCGACCTAATGGTGAAAACCACAACAAAATCCGTTGGGTGGTTTAGAAGAAGAAGAGTTAGAAACAACAGACAGACACGAAAAACGACTTTGTTTTATAAGATACTAGTGGGCCCGGACGCGGCTACGCCTGCTTGAACTATAGTGACATCTCCTTAATTTTAGAATGTTATACAGTAAACTATAATTTCAATCTAGATAAAATGCTAAAAGTGACTATAATA
>JAEBDU010011818.1:9999-47060 GCA_016802625.1 Heliconius numata
AGTACATATTGCAATGACATAAAATATTTTAATAACAATAACCGGCAACATAGCTAAGCAAATAAGATGAAAAGACAAATAATATGGTCACATTGAATGTGGGATGTATATAAGTGAAAAATTAAAATTAAAGATACAAATTACTTAAATAGGCTAGGGTTTCTTTACAATATTACGCCTAGTGAAGGGCCTCCCCACGGGTTGACTGATGGCTGTAGGACTTATTTTGGGTCGCTCAGAGGTAGTGGCATTTACAACTGGAGAAACAGGAGAATCGGCTTGAGGAAGCAGTTTTAAACACTCGCCAAGCTCAGCAGTAGTAGATATTCGCCTACGCTCGTTATTAGGAAGTTTGATAAAAATGTTACCATTATATGTCCATGTATTCCTCACTCGAAAAGATTTGCGCGCTGAAATAAATATGGACTGGCGAGATTTTGTGAGAAACTCACTCAGCACAACTTGAGAGGACTTTAGCTTCTTCTTATTGCCCCAGAGATCACTCCTCACCTTAAAGTCATTAAAGCGCACCAGAATTGGACGACAACGATTTGCTGATTTAATACCCAGCCGTTGACAGGATTGTATGGCAGAAGGGTTTATATCAGAGACTCCCATGAGGACTTGAATGGTTCCAAGTATAGTGGAGACCAAATTTTCACCCTCTGCCTCCTGAATCCCACCAAAAAGAAGAGCATTTCTTCTGGTTGAATTGTCAACTTCATCAATTTGTGAAGATAAATTTGAGATTAAAGACTTGAGGAGATCCAAAATGTTCCACACTGAAGTCTTAAATTCCTTAAATTCAGATGCCAGCTTGTCGAGACCTCCCTTACCGGTATCATTCGAACCAGTGTTATTTAATTGTTTTTCGAAATGTGCCATTCTCTTTCCTAGTGTCTCTGCAATATTTCTATGAACCTCCAAGATATCCTCCACTCTGCTCATATTGTGTTCTGATTGATAACTTGTTATAGACTAGTATTATTAGTGAGCCAGCAGGTAAGTGCTACTTTACGCAAATAAACACATTAAATGCACAACAAAAGTATTTTCCAATAATTGTCTACACTGTTTACACTTATTTTTTCACTTATAATTGAATAAAATTATTTTTAAATGATTTAAATGAACAAAAAATCGAAGACAGTAAAACTTTAAAGTGTTAACTTTTTTAACACCTACCCGTTTAATAATTACTAACCTTTTTTTAGTTTTATTTAAAAGTAAAATAAATAAAACAGTAATTCATAATGTAAGCTATTAAAATATATAAATTTTTTGAACCTGTGACATGTATATGGGGGGTGACCGCCCTCGAGAACAGTGTCATCAGCAATACGATGCGGTGCATGCCGCTGCATCCTACCCGCTCAGCAGGCACTCTGGAATGAAAGAAAATATGTGAAAAAATGGAATTTTATTATAATTTTCTAATTATTATTATACGTTATTTTCAATTTAACTAAATTAAACTCAGTGATTTTAAATCTTATCTATTATTTCAACTTCCCAGTAGGTTATAAAATTTTCGTAATTTATTTCCGAGAATGGAAAGCAACCGTTGCGATTTACAATCAGCAACCTCAAAACGTTATTCAACGTTTGTTCTACACAAGGAGCAAATATTCCCAACAATTTCCACTACTACTTCCTTTTAGCGCACACATACCGTAGAGGTACATATAAATGAACTTTTCGAAGAGAAAAGGAAAAACTTTTTGCCAACCGTTCTGTAGACTTAAACTTTCGTGAGTGCTGTGAATGTGGGGCAATAAGGTTACGAGTAGTTTCCCTAAGGGTCCAAAATGTATTAACATGTAATAAAAATAGCGTATCGAGGCACAGTAGGCAAGTATTTAATTGTAAAGATAATGGTTGTGGGTTCGATCTTGGGATCATTTTTTTTATTTTTTTTTATTTCAGTCTGGTTCAACGAAGTCATGAATTTCATCTTTACTTTGGACATTATTTAAAAACATTTAAGGTTACTTCTGTTATATATTATAGGTAGTAGCGAACCGCTTGCGGCTTCGCCGGCTTGAGCTTTATGATTATTTATTTATCTGTTCATATATATATTTAGTGCACACTTAAAGTGAGTGACGTCACTTTAACCTTAGTTTACATTATTGCAATTTTAATACAATCTATATTGATATAAATAGGATGTGTAATAATTATTTATTTTACAGAGTGGAATTGTCAGCGCCACTTTAAATGAAACCACAGTTTTAACTACTCTATAAAAGCCTAATATAATTCGGAAAAAAAAAAATCTCAAAAATGAATAAGTTTTTTTTTTCAAACAAAACAAATAATAAAATTATCGTTTTAAAATAAAACGCCATTTGTAAAGTATAACATAAACACGCGCACACTTACCTGTCAAAGCGGCAACGTCGCATACGTATGTGTGCGTGACACGAAATACAGGTATAGATAAAAATCGTAAAATGAAAAAAAAATCCTACGTCCAAACCATTGAGGTACCTTGATTATTTTTTTTAATTCTGGGTTTGAAATATTTTACCCTATATGCAGTTTCAGTAAAAGGAGCGCTGCCTCTTCCACCTTGTATACAGAAAAATCTTCTATAAAATAGGAACATAGTATAAATTTATAAATAAGTACCGAAAATTAACTAAAATATATATTTATTTTGTTTATGATTGATTAGGCTAAGCAGTGCTCAGATATGAGATGGGTGTGCACAGTCCAGATGACTTGTCTTCTTCAGAGGCCAGCTAAACAGTCGGTCCTAGATGTCAATCTAAAAACTGACAGTTATGGCGGTCCCAGGTCCCACCCTGTATAATTTTGACAAGTGATCCAGTAATCAAGCTTTACCCACGGAAATTAAACTTACAATGTAAATTATAGTTTCTCGCAGTCACAGTCCATATAGCAAATTAAATAAATATAAAAACATGTTTATATAGTAAAATATCGTATATTTTAACAACTTTTTGCATACATAATATTACTAAAACATCAATACACAAAGTGTGCTGCAAAATCGACTGGTTATGGGTTCGATCCCCAGTCGATGAAAGGAAATATTTATTTAGATTTATATTATCATTTTCTACGCTCTGGAGTAGAGACGAAGCGCGGCGTTGAGTTCCACCACTCAACACACAATGCCTCCAGAACTCGGCGGAAAGTGGGACGTGTTCCACGGACGTGTTGCAAAATTCTTTTGCTGAATGATGTATTAAAGATTAATGCTTTACTTTACAAAGAGAAGATAAAGAGAATTTTATATTTTAGGTTGTAAACATCGTTAGAGTATTTTTTTTTTCAAATTCTTGTTGAAATCGAAAACTATATTTATTTTTAAACGACGTTATTCAATTCATTATTTTATTAGCAAAATCGAATAAAGATTATATACAAAAAAGGCAACGAAATATATTTTCCATCAGATCAATTATTGTTTAAAATATATTAAACATAAGAAACGACTTTAAATTTTAAATTTAATTTGAATAAACATTGTTCATTGAAAGGCTTACGTTGTGATATCAATAACTCTTGTCCGTACGTGCCTTTTCGGCGAAAATGTTCGAAATTGTAATCTTTGTTGTTTAAAATATGTCTGGAAACATAATTTAAATATATTAAATTTATCTTAATTCTATTTACCAGGTAGCAAACAAACCCTAAATTTACTGTTAGTTGCCCCATTTGAAACTGAATTACTCTTATAATAGTTATCAATTATTATTATATTCTACGAGGCGAAAGAGATGTATAAGCATTATTACATTTAAAAAAGAAATAAAAAACTAAATCAGCTTCACGCTGTATCCCGCACACAGCAGGGTTGGCAGAGGGATACAAGTGTTATGACACTCCGTTACCCATTTTCCGCTGAATTCTGAAAAATAATTATTTATACTTCATAGATATTAACATCAACAAATTTGAATTAATATGAGTATTGTTATCAAACAATAGATTGAATACCGATTATTATTGAATGGCCGACATTAAAGTGAAAAATTATTACAATAAAGCTGAACTAGAGTTATTATTCATATTTACAGTGAACAATGGAGGAAATTAAATGATTTCAGCTTCTCGCTGTATCCTGCTCACGGTAGAGTAGGCAGAGGGAACCTAGTGTTAAGACACTCCGTTCCCCACTTTCTGCCGGTTAAGTGATTTGTTTTTAGTTTTTCATTATTAATTATTACATCTTTTGTAATATTAATGAAATTTTAGTAAAAATGAAAAAAACCTAGTGAACATAGAAATTAGTTCAGTAGTTCTTTTGTATAAATTATATCTTTATTTTTTAACAACATTAATATGGCATATATATGTGCGGCCACGTGTCAAAACTTTTGGATTTGATCCTGACTTTATTAAATGTTAAAAATTTATAACTTTGCAGCTCGTCACCGTCATTCGTCATCCGAAATCCGTCATCTATCATCTGTCATCCGTTATTTTTACAAATAATAAATAGAACGTTAAAATAAATAAATAAACTAATATTTTTCCACGCAATAGGAGATAATAGAAATAAATGTATAAGAGACGATCTGTATAATAACTTTTAATAACAATTGTTAACAATTATTAAAGTAAATTAATGATTTTTTATATAAGAGTTCTCTATAAATAAAGTTAATTTTGTTATATAATTTTTAGTAAAAAATAGTTGGTAAAAGGCTAAAACTTCATACAAATCTTTGTTTATAGATTTTAAAGCGGGTCGAGTACTTTTTACTTTTCCAATATTGAGTGGAATAAGAACTAATATTGGTTGGTGAAATCTGAAATAACAATTGATATTTCAGAAGCATTAAATAGAAGGATTCATCGTTATTGAAAACCTTTTAAGGCAATTAAACAATCAATTTCTCAATATATTTTAGAAGAAATCAAAAACAACTTCTTATTTCATGCCGTAGTGGTACAGTTGTCATATACGATGGTTGTAGGTTGAAATACTGGTTACAATAATTATAATATTTAGAAATGTATTAAAATATGAACGTAGCGGGTCTGGAACCCGCACCTCTTGTATAGATTTCAAATACGTTTAAATATCCCCCATATTATAAGATTTTTGCTGTTTACGATAATACCTTTCTAATGATCCAACATAATTTCCAGGGATATCCGAGATAAAAAAAAAGAATTTAATTAAAACATGTATTTTTAGAACTCTTTTGTCCAAATTAATTGAATTTCAATCCAAAAATTCCTAAAAATACAAACAAATTAATTACCAAAAACCATTACGTATTTAGGGAATCGTAAAAAAACGACAGTTGTAAACACAATGGAGTAATACGTAACGTTTTCCTTTTTACATTTCCTTCCTTCCATTTGCGTCGAACATTAGCTTCTAGCTTCCGTATACGTAATGTAATTCTTCTTGGAAAGAATAATACGCGTTAACATCTATCTAACTTAGTGGTTAAAGACAAATATTATAGAAAACGAAGGTTGTAGGCTCGATTCTCAGTTGGGAGAGTGAAACATTTAATATTTTCATTTCTTCAATCTGGTACCAAGGCAAAACGCAATGTTTCCAGAATTTAACGTAAAATGGGAAACGAAAATGTCCTAATGGGAAAGAAGTATCTTGACATTTAGTTTCCAGGTTCCCTTTGCCTACTATATATAAACAAAGTAAAATAAAAGAAAGGTTTTTAAAGCTCGCTGCATGAATTACTAGCAAATGACACTATAATATCGTATTTACATTCAAAATATTTCCTCTAACTAATAATAATAAAATATACATTTTTTTTAGTACAATAGAGACCTTTTATAAAGAATAGTTGAACGCCGCGCAGCAAAAAATGCGTCATGAAGAATTCCACTGATAAAATGCAAGCGAGAATTTTAAAATACGCTAGACCGGTATTTAGACGGAGTTAAAATTTAATTCTAATTTAAAAGAGTTATTTATTTAAAATTTTAAAAAACCATGGAAGCGCAGTGCGGTATCTCTTTTAGTATATACATATTTTTTTATTAGCTTCACGTAGTATCCTGCGTATAGCAAGGTAGAAATACGGAACCTGGGAACCTAATATTAAGACACTCTGTTCTCATTGAGACACTTCCGTTAACGACTTTCTGTTCAGTTAACAATTCTCTCAAGTTGCTAATTCTAAAAATCAGCTTCACACTGTATCCCGTACACAGCAGGATAGGCAGAGGGAACCTAGAGTTAAGACACTTCGTTCCCCACTTTCTGTCGAATTCTGAAGGCATTGTGCGGGTTTCAACGCAGCTTTAAGCAGACGAAGCCTTATTTTGATGACCAGCTTCCCTACACCAACATTTCCATTACGTCACAGAAATGAAATACAAAAAATAACGAACTCGCATACCGTATGAGGGTGTGATATGTAATTTTCTAATTGGATGCCTATTCAAAGGTATTACTTGTGTAATTGTCACATTTAGTCACGGAGGCGGGCGCGGTCTTGCTATTAGTGTAATACGTTTTTTTGCCTATTCAAGGCCGTTTAAGCTGTAAGTAATGAAGGATACGTATATAGTGATATAACGAGGCCATCGAGGCCATAGTGGGGAACGGCACTCCGTTGTACAAAGGGAACCTAGTGTTAACACTAGAACCGCCTCCGTCCCATTTTTGTCCCATACGCAAGCTTGATGAAACTTTTTGACTTTTACAAACTTTACACATTTATCTAATTTAAAATATAATTAATTTTATAACTGTCATACTTTTCGAAAAAAAAAATGATTTTCCTAGAACTGCCGCTGGGAAATTTTTGTCCCGTAATTATTATTTCACGATTTGAGGGTAATTTGACATATTTTCATGCCTTGAGAACGACGTGGAGGTGAAGGGGCGACGCGGGAGTGGAGAAAAAATTAGAACACTAGCTTTAGCAGTCAATTCCTAAGTTTTTAGGGTTCCGTACATTTTAAGGAAAAAAGGAACCCTTATAATAACACTTTGTTGTCACTTTGTTCAATATGACCATTTATATCGTAAAAAAAGTGTATTTCGAAACTCTAAAGGATTTTTTTTTAAAAAATAAATAATAAGGTACTCCTAGTTAACCTAGAATAATAAAATTTAGCAGCTAGCATCTACAGGTAGTACTAGTTCATGAAAAAATCTGGAAACTATACTTTTGTGTTTAATCTTAAAAAATAATAGCCTGAAAAGTGGGGCAAAATTGGTTTCCTTACACATTTTGCCGCTAGTTCAAGTGAGGTATCAGAAACGGACTCTGGCTAACCTAAGCTTGAATTTCAGAAAAACGCTTGATTTCAAATATGGTTAAGGGTAGGGTAGGTAAAGGGAACCTGGGAACCTAGTGCTAAGTACTCTGCTGGCATTTTCCGCCGAATTTTGGGGGCACAAGTACAGATAATATATTAGTAAAGTTATAAATCTTCTGTGAAGTAGGTACTACATATACAAAAAAAAATGTCTGTAATAAATGCACTAATGAAGAATATTATTATTAATGCATTATTTGGTCTAATGATAATAATAACTAATTTCAATAACTTATAATTTTGTAAGAGTTTATCAATAAGTTGTCACGGTCTTATAACGTATTTGAAATATTTGATTTTTATTTTGTGTTTACTTTTTTGCTACTTTTGTGTTTGTTAAAGAATAAGAATTGATTTTAAATTGATTAATAAACGTGGTCTGTATATTTTACAAATTATTAAAATAATAATTTTCTTGTCTTATTTCAACAATCAATATAATAAGTAGAATGGGACAAATTTGTCACGACGGCGGTTCGCGGGGGGTGTCTATCTTCGGCACTTCTAGTGTTAAGACACTTCTTGACACTACGTTCCCTCTGGACACACTGCTATATGCGATACACCCCCAAATAAATCAACCTACTCAAAAACGGTTGACCGAGTCTGTTGATTAAGGCTTCGCCTGTAATGGAACTTAAATTATAGAATATTATATTATTAACAAAACACTTTGTCGTAGCCCACAATACAGCGAGACGAAAATTGAATTTGGTAAGATTGTGGAATAACTCAAACTGTCAATATTGTCTATAACAATAGCTTAGTATATGACTTTAATTTAATATTCTAGTTGTATAGTAGAAATATTATTAAGAAATTTATTAGTTAGTTATACGTTTATTTCTATAATAAATAGAATAATAAACGAATTAATAAATAAATAACATAAGGCAATTGTTGATTTTAAATCAATATATTATTTATAGAATTTTCAGATGTGTGAATATATTTATATCCATACCTATATTATAAATTCGAAAGTAACTCTGCTTGTCTGTCTGTCTTTTACGCAATCAGGCCCAAACCGCTATTATGATAAAATACTCATATAGAGATACTTGAGGGTCTCGGGATGAACATAGGCTAGTTTCTTTTCTCATATTTGTAATATTTTCGATATATACCCAATATATTAAAATACTTATTAATTTGACATGCAATTTATTCCGCCATGTTAATAACAACTGTCGCTATGCGACCGTTGCTAAGCAACGATTTGCAAAGTTTGTTGTTAACGTCACCCAAAATGAGCTTGCTTAACGCATCTCTCTATTGAAGACTGAAAATAATTTCATAAATATATTTAACAAATATTCGTATAGTTCAAGCGGGCGTAGCCGCGTTCGGGTCCACTAGTAAATATATATTTGAACAAATACCTACGTAAAAGATTATTTTCTTTTATTTTTCATCCAACGCTGTTTTGTAACTAAAGAAAATAGTTTAACGTTGTATCTGGCATTATGTAGCTGGGGAGGTAGAAGGAATTTAGTATTAAGATCGTAATTTTCGAGACACTGCGTTGAGTTACGAAATACAATATCTCGAATCCGGGTGGAGAAAAGAGGATTAACATTAGATTCACTCGGCCTATATATTTTTATTAAGCAATCAAAGATAATTTGAAACATTTATCAAATAAAATTTTGGTAAATTTTAATTTTATGTAAATTGTATTGTATAAGATCTAACCAGTTTTCGTACATGGGCTCACACTCCCCAGAGAGTAAAACCCTTTTAAGTTCGTTCATCAGAAATGGAACTCAAGTCTCTCAGGGAAAAGTTATTTTGCATGACAGACCGTTTTTCATAAGGGAATGCTTATATGCCACGAGTTTTAAAAAGTTACCAAATTTTTGCAATTCTATGGTTCCTGATTGTATTGTGCAAGTTTTAAAAAGATTCCGATTACTTTATTTATACAAGATTATTTTTTATCTCTCATATGTTTGATAAATAAAAATAAATAAATCAATTTCACTCAGTACCTCACACAGCAGGGTACCTAGTGGTAACCTAGTGTTAAGATAATCCGTTCTCCACTTTCCACCGAATTTTTAGAGGCATTGCGTGGTGAGTAGTAGAAGTCAACGACGGGCTTTGCCTTGGTGCCAGAGCGAAGAAATGAAAATATGAATAAATATTAATTCATTCCTTTAGGTAGGGATCGAACCCACAATCATCGCGTTACAGTCCAACCAACGGAAATAAGCTTGTGCTAAAATATTTAATTATCCACTTCTAATCTAATGTCTCCAAAGGTGGGAAAACAAATAAAAAAATATTTTCCAAAAGAAATTTAACTTACATAACTGACATTTACAATCGCTACCACACTGTAGTTTTTAGAGATAATATTCCTTAAACATGATAGCGAACAGCACCATTAAATTCCTTTCCTTATAACTTAATACTGTCGGGAAATGTGATCCATCCGTCTTCAACATTTCTTATGTTGATTTGTATCGATCGACCTTTTACGTATTACTCGAGTTGTTCTTTTAAGATATTTGTTCGGGATAGGTATTTTTTGTGAAGAACTTAAATGTAGCTTCACGCTGTAGCAGGATAGACAGAACGAGCTAGTAGGCCCAGTGTTAAGATATTCCGCTCCCCACTTTCCACTGATTCCAGGAGGAATTTGCACTTTTATCTCGACATCAGAGCAAAAAAAATAAACATTTCACGTCCTCGAGTAGGAATCGAGGTATTGCATGGTGAGAGGCGCAACTTAACGTCACTCTTTGTTCTTTTCTAGAGCGTGTAAATGAAAATATTAAATATTTAATTTCCCGACTGGAAATCGAACCAACAAACGTCGTGTTTCCAGTCGCACGTATATGAGCCACGACTGGCTTCACTTTAAATTTTATAAAGGAAGAAATTTTAAATTAATTGTTTTTCCAAAGATTTTATACAAATAAATGGTATGATTCTGTAATATTAATGTAATCAATTAAGTACGCCCTTTTACGTTCACAAAAAGCTGTATACAAATAAGCTTTAATTTTCAACGAGCGCTTCGTCTCAGGTCACCCTCAAAGCTCTTTCGCTTTTCTCTTTTTGAAGAAAACAGAGAACGTCCGATTGGGGAAGGAATTGACCTACTTTAAAATATTTTTAATATTAAAAAATACGACTGATATAATATATTTTTCAGCACTTTAAGGGTAGACAGAAATAATATTCTTGTTAAAAATCCCCATTATTGGTGAATACATCCCATTATTAAATTGTGGTGTTAAACGCTGCAACTTATTTGAAATGATAACACAAAACACATATGGCTCGATTAATCGTGCTTTAGATACAATATGCTGACCAGGTCACGATGTTGACCGAGATGAATTCATTTGCATACATATGCATTACAAAGTTTAATATTAAAAGCTATATACTTATTATTTTTAATGTATGTTTAATAATTATCTCATGTTTTAGTACAGCTGTGCCCTATATATAGTAGGGTAGGTAAAAGGTACCTGGGAACCTAGTGTTATGATACTCCGTTCCGGGCACTTTTGCTCCTCACGTCTTCCGCCAGTTTCTGGAGGCATTGTGTGTTGAGTGGAGGAAAAGGAGTGAAAATATTAAGTAATGTTCCCAATCGGAGGATTGAAATGTTAAATATTTTCATTTTCTTTATTTATTTTGCAGTTATTTTACATTCGAATTATAAAATACAATCTTGACTTACGTTTTACGTCGACACATAAAAGTTTTGTTAACCCTTAACTGCTCGCATGGGGTCAAAGCACTTTCGCGTATCGAAAAAATGCACTTGCCACGGTTGGAACCTCCCCGCGCGCCCGCTAGCCTCTTAATATGCGCTAAGGAACATACTTTAGTACCGTTTAGACCGCTGCAGGTGAAGGCTACGCCTCTGCTCTCTTGAGCCGTGACCCCGTGCGAGTACTTACGTAACTTTTTTGAGAAAGGTAAGCTTTTTATATTCTATTGTTTTTATTTAGATATTGAAATAACTTTGAATGGAATATTATAGTGAATGATAATTTCTATTGTTGTACTGGTTTAGAATTTTTTTTTTGTATTTTTCGTACAAATATATTATTTACATAGGTCTTTTTTTATTCATCAGTTATCAAACATGGATGCAAGAGACGAACGTATTGCACATTGGCTACTGGAAGTACTTGATGAAGAACAGGATGTTGGGGATTCGGATTCAGAGTCGGAAGCAGAGGAAGTCCTTCATAGTGAACACGACACAGCTAGTGAAATTGAGGAAATTTCAAACGAATTGCCGGACTACGACGAAGATGACTCTACAAATGAAGGTGCCAATTTTTATTTCTCGAGACATAATGGCAGAAATGGCCCTAAACGAAAATGGTATAAGGAGCCGTTCTCAAATGCAGTTAGAACCCGTGCACATAACATTATATTGCATTTGCCGGGTGTCAAACAAGCGGCAAAGTGGGCAAAAACTCCAATAGAATGCTTCAGTTTATTTTTTACCGAAGATATTTTAAATTTACTGGTTACGAATACAAATAAATACATTGAAGAAATTAAAGGCCAATTTCAAAGAGACCGAGATGCAAAAAGTATAGATGTTGAAGAAATGAAAGCCTTCTTAGGTTTGTTGATAATGGCTGGGTTACTGAGAGCGTCGCATCTAAACTACATAGATCTCTGGGAAAATGATGGTAGTGGCGTCGAGATGTTTCGACTAAGTATGAACTATCAGCGATTTCTTTTTTTGTTACGTGTGCTCCGGTTTGACGACAAAGCAACTCGATCTAAGCGTCAAAAGACTGACAACTTAGCCCCTATACGTGAGCTATGCGATATGTTGCAAAAAAAATATTAAGAAGCTTATATCCCGAGTGAGAATGTAACAATAGACGAACAGCTAATTGCATTCCGTGGTCGATTCAAAGGCAAAGTATATATGCCAAGTAAGTCGAATAAATACGGAATAAAAATCCAGGCCCTAGTGGATTCAAAATCTTTTTATTTGTTGGGGTTTGAAGTTTATTCTGGCAAACAACCAGTAGGCCCTTACCAGGTCTCTAACAGCCCAAGCGACATAGTAAAACGTCTTGTACAACAAATAAAAGGTAGTGGCCGAAATATTACCACAGATAATTGGTATACAAGTGTACAACTTGCCACTGATTTGTTAGACCCGTCCTATAAACTGACTCTTGTTGGAACACTGAAGAAAAATAAGCCGGACATACTTTTGATATTTTTGCCTAACAAAAACAAAATTCCAACCCGTTCCCTCTTTGGATTTCAAAAAACCATGAGCATGGTATCCTATGTGCCAAAGCCAAATAAATCTGTGATATTACTGTCTTCAATGCATTATGACGCAGACATTGACCCAGTGTCTGGTGATAAGAATAAGCCTGCTATAATTACTTATTATAATAGCACAAAGGGTGGAGTAGATACTAATGACCAATTGTGTGGGACATATAATGTTGGAAGGAGAACCAAACGTTGGCCATTAGCATTATTTTTTCATTTTTTGAATGTTACATGCATAAATGCATTGGTTGTTCACAAAGCGAACACAAAAAATGTACGTACTCACGTGAGGCGTCTATTCTTGCGACAACTTGCAACGGAACTTGTTGAAAGTCATCAAAAACGTCGAACCAACGTCAACGCAACTCCAAAAATAGTAAAAACGCGGCTATTGGAAGTACATGGTTTGGAAACCCCACCTGCTCCACCTACCACTAAACGTGGGCGGTGCTCTGATTGCCCGAGAAAGAGTGATCGAAAAGTATCCACAAAATGCAGTAAATGCAAAAAGTTTTTGTGTAACGAACACTTCATTGTTTACTGCCAAAACTGCAATAACGATGATGGCTATAGTTCCTAAGTATTCATGAAATTTTAATGCTTGATCTCATGTTGTGCCAAAAATGTTCCTTATTGTAAAAGTTTATATTTTAGTACTAGTTTTAGTTACTTTGTAGTATTTAAGCAAATTTACAAAGAAAGCACTATAATTGTTGTTCCTAAAAGTAATAAACGAAAAACACAACCGTGGATTAGCAACCGTCTCGACGATATGATAATAAAACATTTAGGCAAAACTGAAAGTATTAGGCAAATATGTACAAATTTTGGAAAAACTTTTACGGAAGAAATTAAAAAAATTAAACATGTATGTAACGTAAAATTCTTTGATAGGAACACTTATGTGCAGCCGAGTTTGGTGAGTTTTAGATTTAATACAGTCAGCTCGCTCCAAATTAAAAAATGTATAAGCCGGTTATCGCGCGAAAAGGCACCAGGTTTTGATATGATCAGGGTAAAAGATATAAAATATGTGTGTGAACAGATAAGTGGTGTTATTGCTAGATTTATTAATTTGTGTGTAACCACGGGTGTTTACCCTGACCAACTAAAAAAAGCCATTATACGTCCCATTTATAAATCGGGAATTCACCTGGACTATTCTAACTACAGGCCAATAGCCGAAAAAATTATTGTAGGCCAAATTAGTGACTTCTTAGAGAGCTATGATGTATTGTCGGACGCTCAACACGGTTTTCGAAAGGGGCGTAGCACTGTGACTGCACTAACTAACTTTGCTGACTACATAACATACATACATTTGCTGCCATACCTGTATTTCGTGTGACGCACACATACGTGTGCGACGTTGCTGCTTTGACAGGTAAGTGTGTGCGTGCCTATGTTATACTTTACAAATGGCGTTTTATTTTAAAACGATAATTTTATTATTTATTTTGTTTGAAAAAAAAAACTTTTTTATTTTTGAGAATTATTTTTTTTCCGAATTATATTAGGCTTTTATAGAGTAGTTAAAACTGTGGTTTCATTTAAAGTGGCGCTGACAATTCCACCCTGTATACTATACAAATATTAACATTTTTTTTAGCTTAATTTAAATAAATATAATTTTTGATATGGTTGTCGAATGTTCACATGTAATTATTTGTATAAATTTGTATTTTTTTTTCATATTATTTTTATTTTAATGTTGTGTCTACCTAAACGTATTGTTAAAACACTCTGTCTCCAACTTAATGCTCAATTTTCGAGAACAGAATTCAAAAAACAATGTGAGAGTATCGATTAGTCTCATTACGAGAGCAAAGAAATTCATTCTCTCGCGTGGAAATCGAAGCTACAACCGTTCACGACAATCCTACATAATTTTAAATGGGCTCTATGTATAGTTCATATTTTCTTCAAAATAAACTTAAAATTATATTGCTTTAGAAAAATCTTTTCAAACGTTTAGCGATATTATATTGCTGACTTATCTTACTCTGAAGTTTACATTTATGTTGACCGAAAATAATAGCTAGTTTGATAGAATTCAATTTGGACTATTTATATACGTTCTATATAATATGAAATAATAGAAAAAAAAAATATTTTAAGAATTCTGAATGAAATATAAAAAACGGGAGATAGAACGTGTATCTCTTATAATTAAAATGTATCGAAAAACAAAAAAAGCTATAATTTTTATAAAATAAAAATATACTTTTCTAGTTATAATTTAGAAAATTTCAACCGAAACGTTTTCTAAATTTCTATATATACGACTTGATAATACGAAATTTCCAAAAGGAATGATATTCTGGACGTGAAATATATTCACGTCACGTAACTGCTTCTCAACCGGTGCGGTTCACGTAATTAAGTATTCTGGATGTTCGGAGCTATAGTTTCGACCATCGCCTATAGTAGGTATAGCTTAAAGATCCTAATACTTTTTTTTAAATATTTTTTTTTTCTATTTTTTTACTTTATTTTATTTTACAGTTGTGGCCCAGAGGCAGAAAGTACACGTCAATGTACGTCAAACCCACAACGGGTTCGATTGCCACTCGAGAGAATTAAATATTTATTTAAATTCTATTTTCTTTCTTCAAATAAAATAAGCACTAAATGTTAAGGGACGGTTGCTAAAATACAAAAGTGAAAATTGCAAATGGAAACAAAGGCGCAAACATACATATAAACCGACGCACACAAAAAATAAAACCCTACTAGATGCGGGATACAGCGTGAAGCTTATAACTCTAACCACAGAATGAGGGATAAAGAAACAAAAGTATTAATTACAATTTATGAACAATAAAAATCATATAAAAAATAATAAATAGTAAATAGTCTTGATGGAACTCGTTTATAACACAAACTTATGTTTACAAGCGTAATAATACTTTAAATACCATTTCAATTTAAAAAATGAAGTAATCTCTTTTGTCATAGAATGTAAGATTTTAATAAGTGTCTTCTTATTCTAACAGTAAGGCTGAAAGCTGAAATACTCTACACTCACAGCTTATTGTTCAGGCCTTAATGCCTAGAATACTAGAATACCAACTTTTAGACGATATTTAGAAAATAGCCTCTAAAGCTACTACAATAAGGACTAGATAGCAAATATGTAAATATTTACGAGAAGAACACAGTTTAATAAAGGAATCATAATGTAAGGAAATTGTGTAGAATATTTTTATTTGTTTTACCATATTGGTGTGGAAAAGCATAAAATGGAAGTGTTTCTAATGAAAGATTTTGTTAGTAGATGTATTTATAGTATAGTTATTATAAAAGTTTTTTGGTGAAATACCTACCAATTATTTACTACCAGTTAACGGTGTGGGTCTGAATGGGTTAAAACACTTCGTTCCCATTAAGACACTTCCGTTACCCACACTCCGCCGAATTCTGGAGGTATTGCGTGATGAGTGGCAGAACTCAACACCACATATTGCCTCTTTATTTAGGACTAGGAAATGAAAATATTAATTATTTCATTTCCAAGAATGGAAATCGAACCCGTAACCTGTCGCGCTTACAGTCGCACGCTTCTGCCCCTATACCACTGGCCTCAATCGTAAGTGTTTATAATAATCTCTAATTACGAATATTATAAGTTACTTTGCATACATTTACAATTTAACATGTTAATTTTAAACCGAATACCCGAAAAACCTTCAACTCCACCGACCCATATAAACATTTAACCCAAAATGTCAAATAAACGAGCACCCTAAGTACATTACCACTAAATAACCGTATGTGGAATTTCACTTTACCATAGAAAGTGAATCCGGGAAAAATATGTTCTTGGTATGCAAACTCTTGATAATTTTCAAATCGATAGCACAGCTAGTAATAGAAAATATTTAATATTTTAATTACTCAACAACTGGGAATCGAACTCACAACCTGTTGCAAACTGGGGGGCCTTAACTTTATTAAAATAATTAAGTAGTTAAGTTTTGGGATGCGGAAACCATACAATGAACATACCCAAGTAGATTGTTCATATTTCACTTAATCATATATTCAAGAAGCTTACAGTTTGAGACTTTAAGTCATATTTGCATATTATAAATGTACGGCGATCATGGAATTGTGGGACAGTGGCTGATTCATAAACAAGAATGGAGAAATTGGAGAATGGGGGTTTAATGGAGATTGAGGAAATTATTATATTTGTAAAAAATACTTTTTAGAAATCATAGAAATTTGAGAATAGCAGTACTTAAACCCGCGCCTCTTGGAAGCCCTTGTTTTCCTGTCCTGCTTTGCTAAGACAACACAGTGTTGTGTTCCGCCACTCGATCGGCAATGATCTACGGCTGGCTCTATGAAATATTCTGGCTGGACTATGCCGATTCATTGCATAGAGCGTATTAGTTATTTTTTTATATGTAAAGAAATAAAATAGATTTTTATCTATAACTAGCGGACGCGCGCAGCTTCGCTTGCGTAAGTAATTAGGGGAGAATTCTAATAAATCACGAAACATGTGTTCAATGAAATATTTAAGAGTCTAAATTTCAAATTTTATAATAATTGGTGGCGTTTTAAAGATTTATCCATACAAACTTTCAACCCCTTATTTGCACCCTTAGGGGAAGAATTCTAGAAAACGATGAAACACGTGTTCAATTAAATACTTTTAAAAATCTAAATTTCAAATTTTATAAAAATCGGTGCCGATTTAAATTTTTTTCCATACAAACTTTGAACCCCTATTTCCCTCCTTTAGGGTAAAAATTTTTCAAAATCCCTTCTTAGTGGATGTCCAGATTACGAAAGTAAACATCTGTCCAAGTTCCACGTTTCTACCATCGGCGGTTACGGCTGTGCGTGCGTCTTACCTCAGTCAGTGAGGACAAGTCCTTTTATATATATAGGTAAATACATTATATTAAAAAATGGTTAAATAGTGGTAGTGGTACTTTAAATATTATTGTCACAACTCTCACTTACATTTCTCACCAAAATAGAAACAAATAAAAATAATAGAAAAAAATAGGTCACATTCTTGCATTGTGATGCCTATTTTGAGCTTTCGGTATGTCTGAAATGTGTGACGAAATGGAATTTTAGTTACTATTAAGACCGTAGTGGCATACAGCACAGTGTATGAATGTAAGAGATATGGGTTCAATTCCCATTCGAATTATTTTCACTATTTCGTTCTGGAAACAAGATAATTGGACGAAAACTAGGGAACGGAGTGTCCTAACACTATGTTTCCTATATATATCCTGCTGTATATGAAATGGAAGATATACAAATCAAAATTCAAGTAAAATATAAAAATAAGCCCATTTTACTTTAAATTTTTGTCATTCAGTCACCTGTCAACAACACATCTATTACTTCTAAAAGATAAAAGTAAGCGATTCGTTCGAAAGTTGACGTAAATGAAGGAGATTAGACGAGGCCTACGAGGCCTACGGTGTCTGTCGTTAGTCAAGTCTGGGATTACAGTTCTGTTCAGTTAAATTTTCTTGTGATACCTATCTTTTAATTTTTTCTAGTCAGCTTAAAATATAATTTATGTTTAATATTCCTTTTTAAACGTGGTAGGTTATATGGGTTCAATTTCGACTGGATGAAGTTAAATACATATTTAATAGTTTCAATATTACACTCGTCGAGTAGAGTTCCGCCACTACACATGCAATGCCTCCAGAATTTACCGGTAAGTGGGCGAAAGTATCTTAATGGGAACGGAGTATCTTAACACTAAATACCCGGGTTTCTCCTGTCTATCCTGCGAGAGGCTAAGAAAATGTTAGTTTTTTAGTTTTATATATTTTCTGCAAAGCAGCAAGAGAATTCAGAACCTAATAGCAAGAGTCTCTGTACAACATATTCCGCCCGAATTTGATATATTGCTGTTGAATGGCGGAATACAAGCGTTTATTCTAACAGAATGGGAAAGTAAAAATAATAATCTTATTTTATCCTTCCGTCGAGATCGGTATCAAACCCTAAACCATCGCGCTTAGGTCGTATATCACCACGATGCAATAGTCTTTTATATTTTTTTTCGTTTGGACGATTGATGCTACGTAATTAATTAGAAGGTTGCTGACTTGGACTGGATGCGAAAGGCGGAGGATCGGGAACTTTGGCGCACCCTGGGAGAGGCCTATGTCCAGCAGTGGACCCGTAAAGGCTGATTTGATTGATTGATTTCATTGAATTAATTAGAAAATAATAATTATTAAAAATAATTTTCTTTCCTAAGTAAGATACTTAAAAAAATTGCAATAAATTATTTTTCATTTCATCGTTTTATGTTATAAATTAAATATTATATCAGTTTCGACAATATTTATTGTATATTAATAATAAATTGATTGAACTAGATCAAAAATGTATCGAAATTTAGCGCTAATAAATTTGTTATCGTGTCAGTTTAATTTTATATTTATGAATCGTATGATTAACCTTTAACTATGGACGTGATATTTTTATAACACAAATATGGACGTCGGGTCTGCCAGACCAATGTATTTATTGGTCATATTCCGTCTGTTTTTTAAAGGAAGAAGACAATTTTATGTTTTAGTTTACATGAATAGCCTCAAATCAAGCAAAATCAATATAAATAAAATCGCTTTTTATTAAACTTTACGCATCACAACGATTTAAGTAACTTAAAGTCACAATTTCAGTCTTTGGCCACATGGGATGACTTTTAAGAAAATAATACTATTAAAGAAAGACAGATAATAAAATAAATATTTTTTTAACAAAATATAAAGTCTAACAATTAAAAAAAATTAAGAAATTACATCTTATGTTATAAAATAAAAATTTTGACAACACCTTAAGATAAGGTACTATTGAACATCGATACACAATGGCTTTCAACATTGTAGGCTAACAGGACGATTGCAGTCAACATAAGTATGTGTTGTCTTTCTATATATCTTTTGGGGGCAAAGTATACATGTTTTTCAAGAACCCAAAACGATTTTTTTAGCTTCATGTTCAATAAATGATAGATCAGATCGCGAAATGCGAGTCAAAGTCATTCTCAATTCTTAGAGTAGTTTAGTATACGAAACGCGTCTTTTTATTTGATAAAGTGCTATTTTCTTTATAAAATGTCGTCGTCTAATTCTTTTGTTTGATGTTGATTATAAAGTACCGATATATTTGTCACTGACGTGCTTGGTCTATCATTTTTTTTCATTTTATCATAAAAACTAAAAAAATTGAATCTGTTTTTTAGGTAAATAATATTTATATTACTAAAATATATAACAAATAATGCAAAATAATATATAATATATAACAATATAAACATTTGAATACAAATTATACAATTAAAATATTAAAGTATATTTTGTAATATTATAAAAATATATGGTGTTTTGAAATCACTTTGTATGGAAAACATGGACGTCGGGTCTGACAGACCCAAGTCCCGTTTAGAAAGTTAAATACTCACGTGTTTTGAACCCAGAGACACAACCACTGCTATCTACATTCATTTTGTCATTAATATGAAAGGTACTGAGCGACTCAGTGGCGTAGGTCACCGAGAAGTGGCCGATTTGTAGAATTCGTAGACCCACATGGGTCTGTGAGACCCGACGTCCATACTTAAAGGTTAACATTATTAGGTTAAAAAGAACAATGCGGTTTCTCGATTATAATTATGATTTTCATGATTAACGTTGTGTGTTGAGTGGCGGAACTCAACGCTGCACTTCTACTGAAGCAAAAAAATAAAAATATTAAATATTTCATTTCCCCGAGTGGGAATCGAACTTGCAACCATCGAGTTTTAGTCACACCACGACGATCTCTAGCTTTCGTAATATCCATTATATTTATTTATAATAAAAATCCTTCGATGAATAAAAACCATATCAATCATAAAGTTGCCTTATTGTATGCAAGATAAAATAAATTACTTTACACAGACGAGATTAAACAAGTCGGCAGATTGCCTTATACCGTAATCAATAATTTCTATGAAATTTCATAATAATATAACAATAATAGATTTTTTTCTTTTGTTATAATTTTGATCAAATGATATTGTTTTGCGAAAATATTAACTCAATATTCGTGGTTTACAATGGCAACCATTGATAATATTAATTATTTAACAATAGGACTATAATTATAATACAAAAATACTTTGGGTATATGTGATGGAAAGAGTAGTATTCCGAGTAAAAAGAGTTGTATGGTGTTTCTCTACTTTTCATTTTTCTATAGAAATTGCTTGTTATATATAACTGTAGCAATGTTTTATTTTATACTAGCAACTTGTTTATTTGCAAAGATTTTAAGACGTAAAATAGAATATTTTTTTGCCGTTTTCGTAGAAGTTTTAAGAAGTTCAAAATGTCTGAGATTTCAAAATAACTGTGTTTTTCTAAGTGTATACAGTCATTTACACAAAATTTTAAAAATAGTGTTAATAGTGTTTTCCCAAGTGCATATGGATGCAATATAGATGCATATAGATGCACTTGGGAAAACACTATTATTTCGATATCACAGACAGACACTTCACTTTTATTTATATGTATAGAAAAAGAAGCGGGCCAAGCCACGTGGGACGATATTTAAAATTATAAACAATTGAATAGATTATATTAATATAAAAATCTACACTTTGAAGCTCATTTTCTTTTGATATGTATAAAACAAATATTTACTTGTTGTATGTTCAACTTTCATGTTACAATAGACTATAGTATGGTAGAGTTCGTCCTGGTTGATGTTATAACAATATTGTCTTTTATCTTACTCTATAGCATAACATAAACAATAGTTTAATGCATTGAGATTGAAGAAGACATAGTGAGAATGGAGAAAATCTAGCTCAGGTAGTTTGGGTACGAGGAAGGCTTAGGTGACAAAAGATTTTTGATGAAGCTAGTATGACCGGTAAGAGAGGCAGAAGGAGAACTCCCTTAACCTTTGAAAAAATAGTATCGATAATACTGCTGTATTTATATTTTTTATGTTAAGTTAGAACCATTATAATCTTCCCAGAGTGCCAAGATATTGATGATAGTGGACGAGACCATTTGAGCTTTTCTATTTAGTTACAAATATAATTACAATTTTTTTTTCCATCATGAGGAGAAGAGGGAGAGGGTACTCTGTCCCTGAAGAAATGCAAGCGTCTATGTGTCTGCCTGTGAGGAAATCGACGACTGTAAGGAACTCGGACCTTGACTCGAACCTTGGCTTTGATTGGTCAAATACTCGTACTATCTAGTTTCTACAATACTTCATAAAAACAAACATACACACATCCAAAGACTGATAAATACATTCATACGTACTTATCCTTTTCGTCACGCAGTCGGGTAAAAAAGCTGTTTTATAAAAAATCATATAATTTTTATAAGCATTCACCCATATTATTTAAAAATAAATAAATAAAAAGTTACCGTAGCATAAAAATAAATGTTGAGTGGAAGGTCCTCTCGATGTTTCCCCATCATCAACTCCAGAACCGTATTGAGATAAATTTAAACGAGCTCGTTCGATGGGGCCTTTGTCTATTGATCTCCATTAAAAGTGTTTCCGTTTTTCCAACGTCGTTATCACACCTTGAGATTTTTTATATTTTTTCTTTATAATTGTAGCACAGTTGTTTAATATCTCACTAATAGATGGTTGTCGGTTTGATTCTTAATGGAAGAAAAAATCATAATATTTAAAATGTTTGAGGCTTCCTGGTGTAAATCAAGAGCGTAGTATCTTAGCACAATTAGGCTTTACCTGGCTACCATGTTTAACAAAAGTTGTTATATAATATTTAGGTGAAAATCACAAAAGTTTTAATAAAGCTCGGTTATTAAATTAGCTTAAGCATCAAAAATTGCTTATATTACATTTTCAAATATTTTTTTTGTATTTTCCATTATTCAAACGTATTTCCTAATGCTCTCTCTCTCTCTCTCTATATATATATTTAAAATATTAAACAATCCATTCCCCCGAGTGGGAATAGAACCCAGCACCGTAATTTAAATTAAAGTTTAATTCCACGATCGTCACATTTAGTGCACGTTTTATCCCAAATTCAAGGCACAGCACTCTGCCTATCCCGTTACATGCGGGATTACAGCGAGAAACTAACCAAAATAAAAAACTATAGTACTAAACTTAGTCTTGAAATATTTTATGTAAACAGACCTACCTACTGTAAGAGAGTCGAAAATTCTTAAAGGCGTTTATTTATTCGTACGACCGTACTACGTATTCTTTAGCGTTTTCATAGCTATAATAAAAATAAAACTTTATTTTTCTTATATTTTTATAAGAAACAGGACCATGTATATATAAGCTAATATTGGTAACTGCCTGTTTTCATTTAGAATTTGGCATTTTAGGACTTGTTTTAATAATTTTAAATAATCATTCTAAATAAATATTATAAGAAATTTGGAATTATTAATATTGTATTTGAATTCAAACTATTGAGAAGCAAAAACAAGACACCAGGTGTCCTAAAACAATGTAAGTAAAGATGTTATTCTGACAACTTGAATTATTATATCGTTGTAAAACGTCGGCCATCCCATGCGCGTTCGCCCTGTCATAGAGATAAGCTTTTAAACAAAAAACAGGTGTTTCTAACAAAACTAAGACTAAAATATTGAAGTTTAAATAAATTTCGAATTATTTTAAAGATTATAGAGAAGTAAACGTTAAATATAATATGTTAGTATTAATATATCAGTAAAATTGTGCCTTAAATTTATTTAAAAAAAAATATCTTGAAACGTACTATAGGTACATACATACAGATGTACATAAACAACGAAAACAAACAAAATAAAACAATTTGGAAAGGAAAAGAATTAAATATATAACATACTGTTTAACTTAACTCATTTATTCTAAGCTTAATGTGAGTCTAAAAAGTTCTAAACTGAAACTACAATACTCGTTTTAGAAGTTTGATGCAATGTTTGTGTAGAAACTGTTATCTCAGTTTCTGATAAGTATAGCATATAGCTATAGCATACAATCTTTTTTACTAATATCTCAATAATTTATGAAATATTTTTATTAAGAACACAAAAAGCGGCGTTAGGTTCCGCCACTCAACACGCTGTTTCGAAAATTGTCTTAACACTAGGTGCCCGTGCCTACCATGATATTTGTGGGATGTGCAGTAAAGCTATTGTTGTATAATCGTGCCAAAAGTCATAGTTTGTAATCACGCTGTATACAGCATAGCAGAGATGGCAGAGAAAACCTGGGAACCTAGTGTTAGGTCACTCCGTTCCCATTATGACACTTCTGTTGGCCATTTTCCACAGAACTCTGGAGGCGTTGCATGTTATGTGTAAGCGCGGCGATGGAACTCGCCGCGCTTTGCCTCGTTACCAGACCGAGAAAATGAAAATATTAAATGTTTTTTTATTATTATTATTTAAAATATATTATTTAAAATATTAAATTATTTATAAAAATAATACGTTTTGAATCTCCAAGTTTCTTTTCATCTGTGCTACTGTAGTATTATTCGGCTTAAAATTTTTCTCTAGCAAATTAGTAGCGAATTTTTCGTGTCCACCGTTTCTAGCTACACACTATACAATAAATTTTACTTACAGCGATTATTAAACCACTTTTCAGGATTTCTGTATCGACGTTTGAATTTGTTCAATCGACCAGGCGTATTACGACATAAATAAAGCTTAAGAGCTTAAAAAGTGAAGAATTTCACGTTATTTTCTTTTATACAATGATAAAGGTGCTTTATTAGGATTTGGCTTAAAAAAATTAAAATCACCTTCAAGCTGTATCCCGCACACAGCGGGGTAGGCAGAGGGAACTTAGCGTTATGACATAAGGGCAGACAGACATACTTAGCATTGCTTGTTGAGTGACGGAACTTAACGCCGCGCTTTTCCTCGACAGCAGAGCGAATAAATAAAAATGTTAAATATTTGAAATGCCTCCAGAATTCGGCGGAAAATAGGGAACGGGGTGTCATAAGATTAAGTTCTCAAGTTCTCTCCCTATTTTGCTATGTTCGGAATAAAGTATGATTCTAAAAAAAGATAGCTTAATTAAGAAAATATTTAAATAAAAATTTAAAAAAGACTTCAACTTTTCCGCTTAACAGAAATAGTAAAAGGGAAGTCTTAAAACATTTCGATCTCCACCTTAATATAAAGTTTCAATGCATCTCTTGTTGAGTTGCGGAACTAAACGCCACAGGCATCTAAAATATAATTTCTTCTCTGTCTTTCTTTAAAACAACAAGATGCCAATATATCTAAAAAAAGATAAATGAAAAGTTAGATAAGATATAACTTGTACATTTTAGACCTCATAACTGATGGCCACCATTTGATTTCTCGACAGCTACAAAAATCTTTAGCGAAAATAAATGTATTTTGGTGGAAATCGTAAAACTGATCTTACAATTCAACGGTAACCTACAGCTGTGCTCCTTTTATTCTTATTTATATCATATTTCGAATATATGTATAAATAGACATTTTTACCCAAATTTTAAAATTGCCTTTTTTATTAATAAAGTATAAGTAGGTATAGCTGGTTGCTTGGACGATTCACTAGATGTGTGGGTTCAAATCCCTTTAAATATTTTTTTCATAATTTAATAATTGTTTTTCTCTCCTAGTAATACAATTATTAGAAATAAATATAATTATTTTCCCTAAAGGGCATCGAACACTAAACATGCAACTTTAAGGTAAAAACTGTCCGATTACGCCTAAAAATTATTATTATTAAAAAATATAACATATTTCACAAGATCTATTTTAATAATGAGTACTATTCAATATTTAAATAATAATCCTGGTGTAAAACTTTAAGCTACCTGTCAAAGAAATAATTATTTACGTTCAAAACTTTACACCTTGTTTCCAGGATCGGATTTCAAGAAGTCGAGTTTCTTAAACGACGTCGAGTTCTTCATTTTAAAATGAACACTCTTGACAGATTTCCAATTTCTATAATTAGTAGGCTCAAAGTTGGTGACTCGAACAATTGGAATATTATACTACAGAAAATATCTTAAACATCATATGAAAAGCGGGGAACGGATTGTTTAACACTAGTTTCCCTGCAATGAAGCCAAGCCAAAATCCTAGACAGTCACGCATATAGCAGAAGAATCCAAATGTTAAGATACTCCATTCCCTACTTTCCGCCGAATTTTTCGAAGCATTGAATGGAGAAATTTAACGTCGAGCTTTTGCTCTGGTGCCATAACGAAGAAATGAAAGTGTTAATAACTATTTATTCAATACCCCAAACGGGGAACGAGCCAACAACCTTCGCGATACAGTCACACCCTTTTGAACCAATGGGGCACGAATGCCTAGTTTAATGTATTAGACATAAATCAACTATAATAATAAAACAATTTCAATTTCGAACCCGTACTCATAATTTATTCCATCAGCACTAATAACCAATGCCCCACAGACCACCAGTAGTTATCTAACTTCGATAGTATTTAATACAGTTGGAAAATAGCCGTAAGCCTTTATTGGCAAGCTGTCATGATAAAATTATAACACCTACCTACAAAATGTATACGAATTTACTGTGATATTCGAATCGACACTATCTCTCTATGAATGTATCGATGTTCGTTTAATTAGTTGATATTTCGATTGTAGTTATTATTGTTTTGTGCTTATTATTAAATGAATTGTGTTAAGTTTTATAGTTATTATATTATTATGTTTATGCTTTTTTAGAATAGAAGGCTTGTGGCGCAGGGGAAAAAAGTGTGTCTGTACACCGGCTGGTTTTGGGTTTATCTCCATTCGATGAAATTAAGTATTTATTTAAAATTTATAATTTAATTTTTTCGCTCTCTTGTCGAGGCAAAGGGCGGCGTAGAATTTCGCCACTCAACACGCAATGGCTCCAGAATTCGGCGGAAAGTGGGGTTAACACAACGTTCCCTTTGCCTAACTTTCTGTGTGCGGGATACAACTTGAAGCTGATTCATTTTTTTACTCTGGTGACGAGGCAAAGCGCGGTGTTAAATTATGTATGTTAAACCTATGCATATGCGTTTTAGGTTGTGGAATTTATCCACAACCTAAAACGCATATGCATAGGTTGTGTGGGAAGGGGGTCTATTCACAATGGGTTCCTTTTGTCTACGTTGTTAAGCGAGAAAAGCGTGAAAAGAGATGCTTGAATGTAAAATAGTAGGTAAGATGATACAATTTATCCTTTAAAAATTATAAATAGAATAAAGAAGAAGCCAGTATTCTAAGCTTTTTTAATCATAATATTTCACTTTACCTAGTTTCTTTTTATGCAATAACAATAAAATTCAATTTCAGACTAACAAAGAAAAACACATTGTGTTCAGTGACTTCTTTTTCACGTGACTTTCAATTTTCCATACAATTTTATACCATTTTCTTATAAAATTTTGATGACATACTTAGTGAAAAAAATATAGAGAATAATTGAGGCCATTCTGGCTTAGGTGGTTATTCTAGCAAGCGTGGTACTGTTAACGTGATTGTGGGTTCAATTTCCACTGGAGCCAATAAAAAATTATGTGTTTTCCGTTTTATCGCTCTGGTAACAAGACAAAGCAAATGCGTTGTGGTGGAAACGGAGTATCTTAACACTAGGTTTCAAGGTTCCAATTCTAGAATTTTCTCTAGAAAATATTTTAACAATTACTTTTCACTAAGTATCAAGCTAAACAAGCAACTCTCTCTCTCCTGCTTTTAAATTAGAATAAATAAACAATGAACATAAAATGATTTCCAACAAAGTTATAACAAAAGCTAGCCTCTAACTTACAGTAAACTTTACTTATACTTAACTTACCCAGTTAGTACTATTGTAGAACTTTACTTAGGTATCGATCTGATTGGGGGAGGGGGATCAATTTTATAGCAGGGTAAGTATAGGGAATCTAATGTTAAGACACTCTATTCTACATTTTCTGCTGAATTCAGGAGTCACTGGGTGTTTAGTGGCGGAACTGAGCGCCGCGCTTTTTCCTCTACACCAGAGCGAACAATATTTCATTTCCTCGAGTGGAGATCGAAGCCACAACCAGTCGCGTTTACATATACACACTTGGACCCCTACGCCACTACTGGCCTCTGCTTATAGCAAGTTTTCTTTAGTTTTCCACTTTATTTTCTATATACCAAGGCAGAAAAGAGAAACTAATGTTAAGGAACGTTTATATTCGAGACTGTGTATGCAGTCGCAAAATTCAACATCGCAATTTGCTTTACCAGAGCAGAGAAATGTAAATAGTTCACTCCCCCGAGTGATCGAACCCACAAACATGGCGTTTATAGTTAAATGTATTCCCGTGACAGCCTCGATTTAATTTCTTATTTGGCTTTACGCTGTTTACCGCACATAGAAGAGTAAGCAAAGGAACCTGGGAACCTTGTGTTAATACACTTTGTTCTCATTACGATTTTTCGCGGAATTCTGGAGGCATTGCGTGTTAACAGAGAAATATTATTTTCTCAAATAAGAATAGAACCCACAACTTGTCACGTTTGGAATTATATGCTTGAGTCCCTGGGCCGAGGAAAAATGTGGCGTTGAATTCCACTACTCAACACACAATGCCTCCATAATTCAACATGATTGTCTTAATTAGAAAGGAGTGCCTTAACACTAGGTTCCCAGGATGCATTGTCTAACCTGCAGTGTGCGGGATACAGCGTGAAGCGAAAAAATAAAAAAAATATTATACTTTCTTTATTAAAAACGTTTCCCAATAAAAACAATCGACCGTAGTTATGGTTGCTTAACCAGATAAAGATTCAATTTTCAGTTTCAATTTAACCCCAGGCCATTGAGAAGCACAATAAAATAAAAACCATTTAGTGGACTATCTCGATGCTTGCAATATTTTGTTTAAAATATATCCTGTCTAGAATATTCTAGGATATTCTAGAATATTCCAGTTGTAATGAAAAAGGAAATGAGTTTTTCTATAAGCTGTAGTTGGTAAGCGCTAAAGATATTGTCATTTAAATGATAAAATCGAGGTGCCAATTCTGTTTTAGTTAAGTGTGAACTTCATAATGCATTGAATGAAGTAACGTCGACGTGGCCCAGGGGTAACCGGGTCTGACTGTAACACGACAGTTGTGGGTTCGATACCCACTCGAGGGAATGACTTATTTTCATTTTCTTCGCTCTCGCACTAAGTAAAAGCCCAACGTTGAGTTCCGATACTGAATACGAAATGGCTCGAAAAACTCGACGGAAGTGGGGAACGGAGTGTCTTAACACTAGGTATCTGCTGCTGCTGTGTGAATCCGATTTATTTCTTTTTATTATTGAAAGAATTAATTGAATAAATATTACTTAAAAATATATTAAATTATGTAGACTTACTTTACTCTTAAACATGCATATATGTTTAGAAATATCATACAAATGACGACAATAATAATATTACTTAATGGCTAAGGTCAAAAACAATGGAGAGCTATTTCGAAGAATGTAAGTATAAATCTTTGCATTGTAACGTCAAGTTCACGCGCTTTTTGTGGGTTGGTAGAGACAAACAATGTGATAAATTCATTTATTTATATACCTACAGAATAAGTACTCCTATCTGTGGGAGGAAAGAGGTGAGGCAAAAGGAACCTTGTAATAAGATACTTTTTCCAACTTCCCATATATTTCCTTAGGTGTTTCGGAAACGCTGCAAATATATAGTTAAATTATTTTAATACACGCTCCGCTTTTCAATAGTCTTCTAATCATTACTCTCTTCTTTCTTTGTATAACATTAGGAATTAAATAGTAGAATTCCATTTCGTGATTTGTGGGGAAGCCTTGGCCAGAGAAAGGTGGAGAGTGGGGAATGAAAAGTAGCTATGGATGTGAGTTCAGAACTCACAAAGTCATGAAATATGGAGAAAAGTGGGGAACAAAGAGCGTTTAACACTGGATTCCCTCCTACACTGCTATATGCGGGATAGAGCGTGAAGCTAAGAAAAAGATTTTTTGGAACATCATAATGAGGCCGTCGTGGCGTAGCGGCACAAGGGTGTGACTGTAACACGACGGTTGTGGGTTGTGGGATGCCCCCCTCGAGGAAGCGTAATATTTATTGATATTTATATTTCCATTACTTCGCTCTGGTGTCAAGGCAAAGAACGGCGTAGAGTTCTGCTACTCAACACACAATGCTTCCAGAATTCAGCCACAAAGTGGGGAACGGAGTGTCTTAACAGTAGGTTCCCTTTGCCTTCCCTGCTGTGTGCGGGATAAAGCGTGAAACTGATTTAATTTAATTTTGGAACATGACTTATAATATAATATATACTAGTAGGTTATAATAAAATGTTCAATGAAAAGATCAGACATTTATCTGATATCCGTACAACTAATGGTCGCTGAATTGGGCGAATTGGCAACAACTATCGGAATGCTATCGACGGAGCGAAGTGAATTTCGACGTGCTTACAATCTATTAAGATATACCGCAATGTTGAATTACGTAAAAATATGTTATTTAACATTATATAAGAGAAAAATATATAAGTCAAGGCGCTGTATTTCGCACATAGCAGGGTAGGTAGAGGGAACCTAGGAACCTATTTAGACACTGTCTCCCATTAAGATACTTCCGTTCTGGAGAACGGATAGTGGACTTTCCGCCGAACTCAACGCCGCGATTTGCCTCGTTACTACAACGAGGAATTGAAAATATAATAAATATTTAATTTATAATTATTTTACTAAAAATAAAAATATAATTTCTTATGATATTATTTTAGTTTTTTTGATAACCCTCGCAACGTTTGTGGGTTGGACTTTCACTTGGGGAATGAAATATTTATTCTATTTTCAATTCCACATAGTGTCAATAGTCTTCAGTTTAGTCTTAGCTGACTAGACTGGCCCTATGTGAAAGTGTTAAACAAATAAACGGCTATACTAGCTTTCCCGTTTCTACCCGGATTAAATTACCATAATTAAGAACATTAATTAATATTTAGGTATTTATATTAGACCCACAATATTTAATTATAAACTACAAAATTATGATAGGGACGGTTCTAGGTCTAGACTTCTAAATAGTTTGTGAAGTAGGGTTGATTTTCAGCAATTATTATTGACTAGTGACTTCAAACGGCTTCACCCGTTTGAAGTTATTATTATATTATAGCCAAATTATATAAAACATATATGTACATATATTTTTATTATTGTGTGTTATTTTGATATATAAGCGATGTTACTGAAAAGTTTCATCTTAATTCGTTCAGTATTTTTGTATGAAAGAGTAACAAACATCTGTCCGTCTTCTCAAACTTTTATATTTATAATACTAGTATGATAAGACTAGTGTGTTATATGAATTCTATTAGGAGTATGTTATATATACAGTAAGAAGCATCGTTCACACCGTCGTGGCCAAATTAAGAATTGTCTGCCAGTATACGAAGGTTCCGCATTCGATTTCTAATCACATACTATATAGTTATATCATAACACATAATATATAGTTATCGAACTCGTGTGAAAGAGGGCAGATGTAAGTGAAAAATATTATAAAAGCAGTGGAATTGTGTCAATCGGGGGCAGTTGTTTTTAGGGAACGGCCCCTATTAGAAGGAAGCTCGTGTGAAGTATTGTTCTTAGGTGATACATATCACTTATTACAATTAAATAGAACCTCTTTCCGAATAATTTAGAAACATCGACGATTGTGTTGACGATTTCTAACAATATGCAATATTTTGGCTCTAGGTAGAGAAAATTGTGGCGTTGATAATTTAATGACTTTTCTGTATTCATACAACAGCCTTACTTAATGCATTCAAAAATAAAAAATAATAAATTAATTTGCTTTACAAATTAGCATTGAATTTTTAAATGTAATTGAAGTCCTTGAAATTTTAATAGGCGGTGCTCGACTCGATTTCTATTTAATGAGAATTTTTAATTAAAATTTATTAATATGGTGTATTTTATTTTAAAATTATAGGAATACTAGCGACCCTCTTGCGGCTTCGCCCGCTTTTACTACTGGATTATTCATATAATGTATGTTTGCAAAGCACTTAAGATAATGTGAAAATTAATTAAACCCTAATGCAACCCGCATTTTCGTAGTTTTAATAAGGATTTTCCAATTGTATTACACAGCAAGGATTTTTTAGTAGGTACCGTAATTTTAAATCTGTGCTACTAATTTTTTGAAGTACTTATTAAAATATATTTAAATAACTATTTTTAGATAGTTAAATGACTATTTTTAAACGGAAGAAATTATAAACAAAAACCTACCTACTAATAACTACTACAAAAAATATGAAACCAAATATATCGCGCTGAAACAATACATTCAACTCCAATTATCCAATACGTGCAAACGCATCTAAATCTTCGTTGCTATAAAGGCAGGCGGGTTTTTTTTTGCTTGTGGTTAATGCTGAAAAGGGGAATTCGGTCCCTGATGAAAAGCAAGCACTACGTGGCTGCCTGTGAGGAAAATTAAATAGAATGCATCGGCCGGGAATCGAACCCGGGCCGCTCGCTTGGCAGACGAGCATTCTACCACTGAACCACCGATGCGTGTAAGGCAGGCGGGCGCGGCGGACGCATGGCTAGTGGCGAGCCGTTTCGCAGCAAGGATTTTTTGATATTGTAACAACTTCTAAGGTACTTATTAAAACGAAAAACAGTAAAAGACAGTTTTGATCTACATTAAATGGCCAACGTAACTAATATACTTATTTATATGCTGAGAGTAAGGGATAAGTAAAACAGGACTCGATACAGCTGAGGTGTCAACGGCGGGATGTGTCAACAATTAAATGCGTTTTTCTCTAAAACTATTCGCAATTTCGAAATTGTGTAAAAGCTAATTTTATCTTCGTTTAACGTAGAAAATTAATAAAGTATTTTAAAGAATAAGGATTAATACCATTATGGAAAAATATCCCTCACAATAAAAAATATATTGAAATTATTATTTTTAGACAGAAAAATGATCACTACACGTTATTCTTAAAAGATAAAAATATGCCGTCGCGGACTTTTTTGTAGATCTTATTAAGAGGAACAATACTCCAGTACATTATTTTCATGTAGTACTTACCATTAGAGCAGCGCATGCGCGAAAGTGTCTCAAAGGGTAGGACTTTATACATATTTATCGTATTTATGTTAATTTACATAAGAATGTACAAATAATAAACTATATATAAACCTTCTACGAAAAATACTCGACCTAATGGTGAAAACCGGATCAAAATTCGTTGGGTGGTTTAAAAGAAGAAGAGTTAGAAACAACAGACAGACACGAAAAGCGACTTTGTTTTATAAGATATAGGATAGGTTATTAAAAATAAATTATAGATATATAGATCTTATATTATCGTTTCACTAGCAACACCTTCCAACTATACTCGGTAAATATTCAAAAGTATGTCGAAATTTTAATATATTTAAGCATTAAATTTACGCAAGCCGTTCGTGGTGAAGGGGCTCACGCATGTGACTGTAAGCACGAAGGTTTTTAGTTCGATTACTACTCGAGGGATATTTGATATTTTTCTCGCTCTGGCAAAAAGAAGTTTTCAGCGAAAAGTGGAGGACGAAAGGTTCCCAGGATGCAGACTTTGTGTTAAGACACTCCTTTCTCCACTTTACACAATAATTCGAGAGGTTACATGTACTTGTAGAGCGCCAGAACACATTGCCTTAATTTGTGTTATCAGAGCAGATAATAAAAAAAATATTTGGCCTGAATGATCTCTAATACTTTATATCATTTCTTAAGAGATTGAACTTATACAACAGCCGTTTTTTCATAAACCCTAAAATACTTCATAATATGGAAATATCTAAGTCTACGTACTTCTTATCTTTCATCAAAAATATCGTCAAGCTGTAATTTTTTTTCTTATTATCTATAAAAGGATTGCTTTTTTTAGTGGAAACCTGGAAACTTAGTTTTAAGACACTTCCTTCCCATTAGGAAACTTTCGTTCCCCCATTTTCAGCCTCATTCTAGAAGTATTGCGTAATCAATGGTGACACTCAAAGTCGTACTTTATTCTAAAAGGATGAAACGGAAATATAAATAATCAATAGCCTCGAGTAAAAATCGAACCTACAATCATTGCGTCTACAGTCAAACTCCAACCTTAACGCCACGATAACCTAGTATTACGAATAACTTAATTGCGAATATAATTTTATAATGGAATTTTTCTAAGAACCCTCAACGGCTGACAATTTATAACTAACTAGAAGTCCAGTACTAATTAAAAAGGCATTATAGTGACATTGCTGAAATAAATTCTACTGAAATGGCACGCCCACTAGCCTTATATAAGGTTTTATAAATTACTAATTCAATATAAAATAGCTAGTTTTGTTTTAAATTAAGTAATATATTTTTTATCTAATTTAGTCTTGTATGTCATTGGGTAGGCAGAGAACCTAGTGTTAAGCCACTCTGTTTGCTGTTCCACCAATTATTCGAGACGATACGTATTAAGGGAAATAAAAATAATTTATTTCCTGAGTGAGAATCGAACCCACAACACGTCAAATTTACAGTCAGCCTCAGTAATGTTATGAGTGAGTTAGTGATGTTAGGAGTGTACAGAATTTTGATTTGTGTAAGCAATTTCACGTTTTTGATGATATTTTCAGTTTCGATAGGTTATCAGTTAGGATAGGCAGAGTGAACCTAATATAAAGACATTGTCAATTTTCCACCAATTCGAGACATCGCTTGTTGGATTCAAATGTCTAATGACTCAAAAGTCTCAACAGCACACATTTTTTAAGGGAACACAAATATACAAAAATATTCTTCGATTTTTTATATATTTACGAGTGTTACTAAACTAAATAAAATGTGTTAAAAAATATATCAACGTTATTAGAAACTTTTCCTCTAAGCTAAGCCTTCACCGTACACGGTAAACTAAAGTACTTAACTATAGTCACTTACGTAACTTACCTAAGTAGATTATCACGTAATCGATAGTACTCAATTTGTCATAATAATGTTTCACGCTCGCTAACGTTAATTATAAAGGGGCAGTTTTATTAAGAAATTAATACCATAGCTGCGTCGTTCATTTTTTAATAATATTTTATGGTGTAAATGTGATTTGAATATTAATGAATAGCTATATTATGTGTTAGGTTCTTAACCAACTTTAAAAAAGGGAAGGTTATCTATAAGTTATCTTTTGGGTTCCCAACTATTTGTGTGTTTTGTATGTATGTATGAATGTTCACAACCTTCCCGAAAACTAAAAGCCATATTGAAGTTATTCTTTTAATTTTAAATTGAAATGAGATATATTCCAATTTAGACAACAGTCTATGTTGTATCAAAATCAGTTTAATTGTTTTTGGTGATAGCTATGTCCATGTATTTTTGGATTTGACAAGTTTTCAATTTAGAATATATTTTTTTTATTATTCTTTCATTACATACATTTAAATAAAGTTCAAATTACAATTAAGTACAATTTATTTCATTTCTTCACTCCCATATGAGAGTATGGAAAAGAAAACTTAATATACAGGAACACTATTCGATGCTTTCATTCGAAACGGAGAAATAATAATAATCTCTCTCTAAAAATAATCCCACGAATATATATAGAAATTACTACTACCGCGTACAGCACTACATAGAAAATAAAGAATGAAGCTAAAACTATGTAAATGAATATTACGCTAAGCTTCCTATATTAACTTTTTTGTACTAAGCTTGTTATCTAAGGTATTAACTTCATAGTTTAATACTTTAATAACATTATTTTTAATATACAACTATAACTACTAAGAATTTTTAAACATAATTTCTTCCAGTTCCAGTACTAAGAATTTTTAAACATAATTTCTTCCAGTTATGGATATATTAAGATATCAAATATTTTTAGTGACATATTAAATTATCTTTTACCTATTGTTAATCTTCTAAAATGATAAATACAGAACTACAATCACTTAAAAAACCTAGTGTTAGGGCACTCTGTTCCCGTTAAGATACCTCCATTTTCCACACCAGACATTGCGTGTTGAGTGGTGGAGCTTAACGCCGCGTTTAGCCTCTTTACCAGAGCGAGGGAATGATAATATAAAATAATTCATTTACTCGAGTGGGAATCGAACTCACAACCTGTACTTTTACCTACATACTTATATGTTAAATTATAATTTATTATAATGTCTCTTGGGTGCGCAACTCATATAACACAGACCTTGTTTTTTTCGGAGCTTTCTTTGCTAAGCTAATATTTACTAAGTAAGAAGCACAGAATTAAAGTAGAACGTCACTTTTTTGTTTTCTTTTTATTTCATGTATTTTATTAAGATAAGAAAAATATTAATATAATAAATAATATATATTTTAAAAATGGCTTAATAATATTACAAATTATTATTTATTAACATCGAAATATTTCAACTGAATTTTACCAAAATATAGTAAATTCAGTTCATAATCATCAAATTTTAGAATTATTATAGTTAAAATAACTATAAACCACGAAATAAAATTTAAAATATCGTAAAACTAAAAGGTAATATTAATTAAACCAACCTACTTTAGTCGTCCGTTGCTTTGGAGAAGTATAAAAAAATAATCATCACCATATTAAAATTAATTTTCACGAACACACTCGACACGTTTATAATATAATTTAGTTTAAATATATTTATTTCAATTAAATACGATAGGGTTAATACGTATTTCGAAAGTTTTTAGGGCAAAATCGCCTCCACTCCACTGACGTCCGCCCAGCCCGAAAGCTGCGGCTATACTGAAGTATCTACCTTTTCATGAATGAGATGGAAAGCTCCACCTATATGAGAATTTTCTTATGTTTGGAATAGATTAACGGTTTTATTAGCTAACTTTGTTTTAATTAAAAGATAAAAGAAGCGATGTATGTTGTTCATTTTAATTTGCTAAGCATAAAAAATAGATTTAACTTAGCGTAAGTGACTATTTGTAAATAATAAACTATTTTAAATAAAATCTGCTTCACGCTGTATCCCGCACACAGCAGGGTAGGCAGACGGAACCTAGTGTTAAGACACTCCATTCCCCATTTTTAGCGAATTCTGGAGGCATTGCGTGTTGAGTGGCAGAACTCAACGCCGCGCTTTGCTTCGACACCAGAACTAAGGAATGAAATTGTTAAATATTTCGCTTCCTCGATTGGGCATCAAACCCGCAACCTTTCGCGCTTACAGTCAAACGCTTGTGTCTCTAAAGTCTTATTAATTAATGCGTAAATATTAAAACTTACTTAGTATAACTTTGCTAACAAAACTATTCTTAGAAGATAACTTATTTTCGTTAAGTTACTACGTAGAAAATTATACAATAAAGCACACGCTGTATAACATAGTGGTTTCATACAATATCCTAGCTATTTCATAAGAAAGTGCGCCTCAATATAATAAGTTCTTTCGAGCTTGGTTGTGGAGGAATTTTT
>JAEBDU010011820.1:0-38738 GCA_016802625.1 Heliconius numata
CAGCCAGACGCCGCAATGAACGCCTTCGTTCTATTTGGATGTCAATATATTATAATTGTTTGTATATGTTATTGGTCAGACTGTGTTCACGCCTAGACTAAGCCTGTTAATAGGATTTGGAATGTTTTTCGTGTATTTATATCAGCGCTAATATTCCTTGGTTGCATGTTATGTTCTATTAAAAATGCAATATTATATTAATGTATGAGGGAATAACCAGGCTGGATGGCTTTTTAATCACAAAGGATAAAGTAAAGTATCAATAGTATTTGCTTTTATTTAAAAACATAAGTAGAGTGTTAACATACAAGTATATTGTTGTATAAAATGCTTATATACAAAAATTAAGCTAAATATATAGGCCATTTATTTTGATTTAGTTGAGGCCTTGAATTAGTCTTGTTTACATGTTCATATTATAATCTTTAAAGACAGCTTTTTAAGTTTAGTCCAAACATCTGATCCCAGAGACTACTTTATAATTTATTTTCCAATATGACTATTTTCTTTGAATGATTACAAGAAATTTTAAAATAATTACAATTTTTACTGTGTCACCTTTCTAAATATTTTTTAAGTGTTATTCAATAAATTAAAACTGGTTTCATCTGGTTCATAAGTATTCTAATAAGATCATCTAGGTGTTGCCACAAACTAAATTAGTACCTTTTTAAAAGATATTTATAATATTCATATAAACACTAATTTAAAATAATAATAATAATTAATATATGCTATTAGTCTTTTTTTTACTTTTGGCTAATTTCTACATAATCATTTGAAAAGTGAATTTTATTTTCTTGAATATATAAGGAACTATTCACTACATTTAATGCATGATTCATCAGAAAGTAGAAGGTAACTGTTAATTTTAATTGATGAATCATTATTAGATAACATATTTAAGAGTCTACACTTTTTAGTAACAGAAATGGTTTCTTATATATATACTTGTATAATATTATGTGTAATGTTATTAATGTTTTTAATTTATAAAAAAAATCATAATTTGAATGTACCAAGACCTAACCCACACCTCTTTGATACTGTTCAAGCACTGTAGCTAGTATTAAATATTTGAAAAACAGTGGATAGCATCTTATAGTAATTATGGTGGACGTGGGCTTTATCCTTAATCGAGGGAATAAATTACTACTTACATTTTTCACTATGTTGATCTTGTGAGAGAGAAATTGGTGTTAAGTTCTGCTGCTCAACATAAATGATTTAAAATCGTGGCAGATAGTAAATAACGGAGTATTGAGGTACTAGGTTTTCTTGGATGTGCTGTTATATGTGGGATACAGCTTGAAGCGGAAACAATAATTTTTAAATAATGATGATATATTATTACAATAGATATATTTCCATACATTTAATATATTTTCTCTTGTTTTTTTCTGCAATTTTGTAAGCCTGAAATATAAATAGATCACTTAAGTCTCATTGTCTTGTCATTAGTATAGACTTTGTAACATATTAGAATATTATTTTTAAACAGCCTTTATTAGCTTAACTTGACTTGGTTTGAGGTATCTTTGTATTCAATTGTGTAGAAATTTCTTTTGCCTTTTTTTAGTTTTAATTTGACTGTGAGTAGAGTGTTTTTGTTACAAGATTTGATATATCGTCTTTATTATAAAAGTGACGTAAGTAAAAAAGACTGTTATTTCAGATTTTGCTAAAAACTGAACTAATTTCTATATTATTTTATTGATTCGAGCGAGTGAATTCTCACAAATTGTACATTTTTGAGATATTTTATTTTATTATTAGTAGTGTACTAGATTAGTAGTGATTATACTAGTGATTATACTACTAATAACTAAGTGAGTATACACTACACTACTAAAAATAATAGTAGTGATTATACTAGATTTGAAAGCTACAAAGTACATATTCTCTGTTAATTATTCTCATGTCTTATATTTTTTCTTTTTATCATTGAAATACAAAAATTATAATATTGAATACATTTAAAAATTGTACATAGTAATGTTATTTTTAAATTATGTGACATTCCAATAGATATGGAACAGCAAAGAAATATTTGCCTCATGTTAAAATTCACACATACTTATAAAGAATGCATAATTGTACAATACAAAGTTATTGATTATACATTTTTCAACGTACGCGCCATCATAATAAGTAATGTATAAAAATAATAACCAATCCAATAATATAATAACCAATCACCAATTTATGGACCGCTCTTAACTCTGAGATTGCTCTCAAGATCGATCTGAGAGTCGAGAGCCTCTTAAGGCCGTAGTGGCACAGATGCACAAGCGTGCTAGTGTGAACACGACGGTTGTAGATTAGATTCCCATTTGGGGAATATTTATATATCTAGAAAAGAAAAGTATTAGAATAATAAGAAGATATATTATTATTTGTTAGTAAAATTTGTGACGTGGGCGTGGTTTTAGAGACATATTGTAATAAAGTTAAAATGGACTGTGACAAATTGAAGCAAGGAAATGAAATTCACACTCAGAGTAGGTGCGTGTTCTACTGCACAACAATGATTTAATTAATCAATTTAATAATCATTTCACTGATGAAATGATTGAAATGATATTGAAATGATTTAAATAGATAAATGATATGATACAAATGATAGAAAGAGACTGATCTAAGATAAATGCTCTGGGTTTGTTGCATTGAATTTGAATGTATTACCATCGCTTTCATTAGTATTATATAGAAATATAGGATAGTATTTTATATTAAAATACATATTATTATTCTTAGTTTCTATATCAGTGAACGACAGGGGATCAACTGTTTCCACATCATTGCTAATCGTATTAAACTCGTCAAATTTGCTAGATCGTCTTGAACGAATAATAACCTTTGGATCCAAGCATATTTTACCTATAGAAATCTGGGCAAAAAGAATCCAGTGTTAAGACACTCCGACGTTTACTTTACGCTCAATTTAAGAAACAGAGAGTATTATTTTGAGCTTCACACTATATCCTTCAGATAGTAGAGTGGGCATAACCTTTTGTTAAGAAACTCCGTTTCCCACCCACCACTTAATTTTCGAGATATTGCTTGTTGGGTGACGAAGCTCAGGCGCTACGCTTTGTCTGCTTTTAGTAATTCGATGGGAATTAAAACCTCAACCAACGTTAAAAGTCTAGTTAGACTTGTGCTATGAGGGCATCAAATTATTATATATAGTTATTGTAACAAAATTTAATGTAATATAAGTAAGAAAAGTTGTTTTTTTGTTTCAGACTGATGAAAACAGCTTCCTTCTTCGCTTGAAGATAGTCGGAGCTTATTCGTTGGCTAAGAAAGATATCTTCGGTGCTAGGTGAGTCAATGTAGCATTAATTGCGATATTATATTTATATTTGCATTAGACTCAAGTTATTTAAATCTTAAGCAATCAGATGATAAGGTGTGAAAATTGTTGTATATACATTGTTACGAAAGTATATGAAAATATAGTCATAATACACCTATACCTAATACTATTAATAACGGAACGGAACGACTTCCATAGCCTCTAGGACATTAGTGTGTAACTCATGAGGGAATATCCAACTATCTTGGCGCCACCTTTTGAATTATAAATTACGTTTATTAATAATTATGGTTGATTACTGTTTGAAAAATTACTTAAAAAAAGATATGGCCGCTTATATCGCAAAAACCGCGTATTTCGACACTATAAAGTGGATTAAATTTCTAGAGTTATGAATTTTGGCATTTTGGCAGCAACTTTGGTATTAAAGCCGCCAGATTAAGTGAGTATCAGATGAAAGGGCACTAGCTAAGCTAAGATGGTTTTCAGCAAAAGCTCAAAAGCTTCGTTGGGGGAGCTCGACTCGCGCTTGTCCAGTTTTTTTCTCCGCGAAAAGAATCTAGTTGAAATACTATTATTGTTTACTAATCTGAATTGCTTTTGTGTTCTGTATCGTCGTTTTCTATCGCGCCCATGGCATACGAGTAGACAGAGGAAACCTAGCGTGAAGACTGACAGTTCATATTGAGAAACCTCCGTTCTTCATTTTCCACTGGATTTTGGAGGCATTGCCATTGAGCACAACCCGCAAATAGGTATAGCTCCCCCCCACATTTCCGTATTCGTACGCCAATGGAATTTAAATTGGTTAAACCATGTTTGAGATTATTGCGTACAAACGCACAGAAGAACAGACAAATTTAAAATTATTGTAGTAGTTTTATGACCGCCCCTAATAATTAATATGTAGTTTTCTTATGTATCGTTCGTGTACAGACACCGATCAGTCACATTTTTATTATTTTTATATAGATTTGTAAACTTATTTCTTTCTTATCGTGAAAAGTCTGAACTGAAATGAACTCACTACCATCGCGTGATGATAACGTCGCCGCCGTTAATGTTATTAAACAATATTGCATGTCAACCGGTGAAATGTTATTAGCCATAAGTAAAAGTTATTTTCTGGGAAATTTGAAAGCCTATTTTGTTTTAATGAGCACGTTAACCTTTTAATTGTAGTTGGAGAACTTATTTACTAATTATCAATACATACATATATATAATTTTACTAGCGGCCCGCTCGCGGCTACACCCGCGTGAACAATGGTATTATTAATTTCTGTCTCCATGACTACGTCATAGTGACGTCTATGCAAAATTTGAGACTCCTAGCAATTGTAGTAACTAAGTTTCATACAAACTTTCGACCCCAAAAACAACCCCTTAGAAGTCGAATATTGCAAATTCCCGTCTTAGCGAGCACCTACGTCCTATAAACAACTCCTATGCAAAATTTGAGATTCCTAGCACTTGTAGTTTCTGAGATTTCGTGATGAGTGAGTGACCTTTCTATTTTATATATATAGATGACAAATATTGAAATCGATATATTTTCCATTTCCAGCGATCCATATGTCCGCGTGGAGTTGCAACAGGTTGATGGCGACGTCACAGTTGAAACGTTGCTCACGAAAACTAAGAAAAAGGTACTTCTATTACTTTTTTACTCTATGATTTTTTTTTATAGATGACTTTTGGTGTTCTTATACATTTCTTTAATTCCGTTTCGTATTTCGTTATCTGTTTGTCATAAAGTGATGTTACTTGAACTATATAAGTTTATTGTTGGTCATTATTGATAATAACAGAGGCCAGTCGTGGCGTGCGATTGTAAACGTGACAGGTTGTGTGTTCGATTCCCGCTCGAGAAAATGATATATTATTTTCGGTTCCTCGCTCTGGCAACGAGGCAAAGCGGTTGAGATCTGCCACGCACTGACTCGAAAATTCGTCGTGTCTTAACATTAAGTTCCTTCTGCTTATCACGCCATTTATGCGGGATACAGCGTGATTAATTGCATTCGTTTCCCAACACGCAATGTCTCGGAGAACAGTTTGAAGCAGATTTATATAAATTTTGTAGCTATTGTTATTAATAGTAACATATGTTGATCTTTTAATTTTCTTAATATATAATTTAATTAAATTTCTTTTTCAGACCTTAAATCCAGTATGGAATCAGGAGTTTGTATTCAGGGTAAGATTTTTTAACTATTATTATATTAATTGTGGCGTAAGGCGGATGGGGTAAAAGCGATGCTTGTGGATTTGATTTTCCTCACTTAACACGCAATGTCTCAAATTCCCGCAAAAAGTGGAGGGCGGACAATACGTATTTTGCCTATTCTGCGATATATGGGATAAAGCGTAAAAAAATATAATTTTAATAAATATTGGTTGACTAGTTTTTACAAGGTTTTTGTTTACATAGTTGTTTTATAGTAGTGGAATGATAACAGTGCATTAGTCATTTTTAATACTTCATGGCTGACATTTATAAAAATCACAAATCTTTTTTGTATGATTTTGTATAGTGTGTTTGTCTATGTTATATTTTCATATATATTTTTGAAGCTTTACGCTGTGTATATATAGGCAGGCCTATAGTAGGGTAGGAGACACTCCATTCCCATTAAAACACTTCCGAATTCTGGATGCATTACCCGCTGAGTGGCGGAACTTAGCGCCGCGCTTTGTCTCGTTTAAATTGCATCTATAATGTATACAATAGCTTATAGCATAGACAAGCTTTCATTAGAACCCGGAATCAAAATATTGTAAAAAAATATGCATTATTGTATATGTATGTAATAAATGAAAATATCTCATATATATTTTTTCCAGGTAAAACCTCAAGAACAAAAGCTCCTAATACAAGTGTTCGATGAGAATCGCTTAACCCGAGACGATTTCCTAGGAATGGTGGAGATACCACTCGCGTCGACTCCGTACGAGAGTGCGGCGTCACCTCGGCCCCCCATTAATAAATATCCCCTGCGACCGCGCAGGTCCGTGTAAGTGGTTAAATTTTGCATGTTTTTTGGTTTTTTTTTTTTTGGGTTTTTATGGCATTTTTTTGGTTTTTGTCTTTAGATAGTTTTGGGGTTATGATAGGGTAGAGATGGCTGGTGCGGAAATGTGTTATGAGTAAAAATTGGTTATTAAATTGTCATTATGATTGAGGCCACGACTGAGATCTTGGCGCAGGGGCACAAGCGTGCGCCTCTAAACGCAACGGTTTGCACTCGGGGGTATGAAATATTTAATATTTTCATCTCCTCGCTCTAGTAACGAGGCAAAGCGTGGCGTTGAGTTTCGCCAGTCAACACGAAATGCCTCAAGAATTCGGCGGAAAGTGGGAAATGGAAGTGTCTTAATGGGGAACGTGCCCAGGTACCCTCTGCCTACCCTGCTATGTGCAGAATACAACGTCAAGCTAAAAAAAAAATGGTAGTAATAATACAAAACATAGCCATACAAAAACATAAGACATAATATTGGCTAGGTCACTTAATTAGTTTGGCTGAGGCCATTTTGTCTGTGTAAACATTAGGTCTTGTTTTACCTTTACAATAATATTAGATGCATGACATTTGAGGATTTATTTACAACAAAAAAAATCTTTAGTATTTGTATCCATACTTAAGATTATTAAAATTAAGATTAATCACTATTTTTTATATATTTGTAGAAATGGTATAAAAGTAGTTTATATTTAAATAATAGTAAAAACTAACCGGGGATTATAATAGTTAAAATAAAAGCAAATATTATGGATAGCACATAGCAGCTTCACCTGTATTTCACATGTAATGGGGTAAGCAGATAGACAAGTCGTGACCGCTGTGAACTTGGCTGTAGAGAGTTTCGCAGATTAGATTTTAGGGTTTTTCTTACTTTTAATGACTGTCTTCTCGATATAATAATGCACAAAAGTTCATAAAACTTAACATTAGAGCGGCCACAACTCGTCAACGGTACTGTACGTTCAAAATTATTTTACATTTTTAAAATCAACATCTAGATATATTTTGAGGGTAGCATTAATTTTAAGATTTTTTAACGACTTTTGGTACTAATTGTGATATTTTCTAGTAACAACAAACAAGTAATGAATGTGTAAGTAATTTATGTTGTAGATTGATGTTGTATAAATTTTTTATAATGTTGTTTTTTAGGTGCATGAATTTTGTTTTTGATGGTTTTCTTTAAATGCTTACAAAAATATTTATAGTAAAATGTTTGTTTTTAAACAATTAACACACTTTTTTAGCTTCAAGCTGTATTACCGTAGCAGGGTAGGCAGAGGAATCCCGGAGACCTGGTGTTTAGACAGTCCGTTCCCATTAAGATACTTCTGTTCCCTATTCTGGAGGCATTGCGTGTTAAGTGGCAGAAATCAACGCCACGTTTTGTCTCGTTACGAGAGCGTGGAAATGAAAATATTAAATATTTGGTTTCCTTGAGTAGGAATCTAAGTAAATGGAAAGAATGGAAAAAGAGAATCTTTAAATAAATTAAAAGTTTAAAGTTTTTTCTTAATTTCTCGAAATCGAATTTTATGTATGTAGAATGTACACTATGGTTGTTGTCACTTTTACCTACAAAGTATTATTATAGCGTTTCGTTTGTAGCTTAAGCACGTATATATTTTTTCATGATACAATTTTTTTTTATGTTAAGGTGTTTTTTTCTGCTTAGTGTGCAATAGGTATCCTTAAAATAATATGTCTTTGCCTTCAGTTGAAGCAGCTTTAGTTTTAAATGTTGGTTAATATTATAAATTTTCACAAAACATAAAAGAGTCAATCATTTTCAAATACCATTCCTGAGATATAGAAACAATTTCAATCAGCAATACTTGAAATAAATGATTGATTTATTACTTTATGATTTATCTTTCTTTCAGGGTCCAGACAAAGTTCTCCTCCACTCGTCTATGATCTGGAGACATTGCTTAATCTATCCTGTGACTGACTATAATACTGCTATTATAAAAAGCCATAGAGTGATTTTACACTACGTTCCCCACTCGTTGCTAACTTAAAAATCAGTGATCCACCATCTTTTATCAATGATCATTTATAACATACCTACTAAAATACTCTCAGACCCATTTTAAATGATAGGATAACATCATTTTAATTAACTTTACAATTGTTTTAAAATGACTTAAAGTTCCCTACAGCTTATAAATCTAGTTTTAACGATTAAAAATCTATCTTCAGTGCCAGGTCCCGGGTACGTGGCTACATAGAAGTGTATCACGCGCTGGTCGGCAGAGTTGGTGACCCTGGAACCGAGGAGCCAACCCAGTCACCTGATGATTGGGAGATGGTGGAACCTGCACCGCAAGTGGGGAATGTTCAGCCTGTGAGTATTATTGTTAATCTACTTATACCGAGTATCTACTCAAATAAATTATAATATTCAATTTCAAAGTTTCCAGGCGTAAATGCCAGTTTTCGGGCATTGCATGTTGAGTAGCGCAACATTCATTGCATGTTGAGTTGCATTGCATCGCAATATTCCTTGCATTGATTATTTTTTTAGCGTCACGCTGTAAGTGTGTGTTAGCACTAGGTTCCCTACCTAGTGCTAACACACCCTGTTCCCCAATTAATTTCATTGCATGTTGTGTAGCGCATCTCAACGCCGCGCTTTGTCTTGTTACCAGTGCGAGGAAATGAGATTAATTAGTTTTTCTCAAGCCAGAATGTGTCTGTATTGGTTATTATGAACAAAATGATGATGAGATGATGTAAGAAAAACTTCACGCTGTATCTCGTACATAACAGAATAGACAGAGGGAACCTGGGAACCTAGTGTTAAAAAAGTGGTTTTAATGTTATAAACTATGTATTATAGTGTTGTGTTGTATATGGATGTATTCAATACTTTTATTATATGGCATGCCTTTTTTGTAACAGGCAACATCTAGCGTGGATGATGATTCTGTAAGATAATAAGATATCTTATTTTTGTAGTTTTGGCTTGTTTTTATTAAATATAAATATTTTTGGTTAGTATCGCTTTGGTTTATGAATTTGACTTTACGTTTACTGATTATTTATATATAAGCTATATATGTTATGTTTGTTTTACATACAATTTTTAACCCTCAAAGTAAACTCTGAGGTTGTTATTAGTTTGTCGTGGCAGCATTGTCGGGCTTTTTTTATTTATCAATCATTTATAAATATATTTCGTTTAAAAGGGTTTTCAATTTATGTTCTTAAAGAAGCACTTTTGAATACTGCAATTAAGTCGTTTAAAAATAAGATTATAATTTTATTTATTTTATTCAAACGTTACATTGTATATTAGACACGCAGTGCCAGCGTGGATGGACAGACCGTAAGACCGTACTTTATTTTATTTCTATAAAAAAGGCTTTAAATTAACCGCTAGTACAAAATCGCAATGAGCAATTTTCATAGAGTAATAACACAGTGTTGCCATAAATTGTTTCATTCATCTTTCTTCATTCTATAAGATAATCAGATCACTTTGTATAATAATGAATCACTCTGGTTTTTGAATCTACAATTACAGTCTCTGATAACATTACGGCGGCCACACATAGCCATTGTAGTTTCAATCGATTGATGTCTTAGTTTCATTATTTTAATGTATTTTAAAGTTATGTAAAGTTCTACAATATTCATTGTATGAAATACTATTTAAGAAATAGTTTTATAATTTTTCTTTATTTAATTTTTAGTCTGCCATGACTAGCATGGATGAGGAACAAGTAAGATTTTTTTCGTGTTTTTATGTGTGCGCTATTTACACAGTAGTATCATTTATATCACCAGTGCTTAGACAATAAAAAAATGTATTTGACTTTTTTAAGAATTTGCTATACTTTTTATAGTAGTCTTTCATGAATTCAATTTTTTATTATTTTATAATTATGCATTCAATGGATATTAACAAGATTTGTAATGAAAGTGGATTTTTTATAAAATTATTAAAAAATATTATTTAATATATTAATTAGTAGTATTGTTTTTAATAAACTGACATGGCTCGCATGTTAAAGAATCAAAATAATAGTAAAAAATCGAATAAATACAGAGGTGATCGTTCAATCGAATATCTTAATAACTGTCATCAATCATGTACTCTCCGACAAGAGTGATAAATAAAAAAAAATTATAAGAAATACTAATATGTTACTGTAAATAAAAGTATTCGGTATTTTAAAGCAAGTTATATCTAATATCTATTTTTCTTTATTTTCTTTTAAATAACACGCAAAAAAATATTTCTATTATTTACATTAGTTTCGTAAATAAGAAACTATTTTTTTTATTTTTTCAATTCAATTATTCACACATGCTTGTAAAGTAGTTGAGTAAAGCATAGTTTTGAATGGCACCAGGTGACGGTTCCGTCTCACGATGGCGAGGACTGGCTCGTGGTGGATGAAATGGACTGCAGAGTAGGTTTTTTGTTCATTTTGCTTGCTTTTTTCGTATATTTATTTATTTTTGTATAACAATACAAACAAACATATAAAAATACTATGTGGTGATTTTTCACTGTGCAGAGTTTATTTATACAGAGTGGAGGAGGCAGCGCTCCTTTTACTGAAACTGCATATAGGGTAAAATATTTCAAACCCAGAACTAAAGAAATTAATCACGAAAGAAGAAACAGTTTGGACGTAGGATTTTTTTTTCATTTCACGATTTTTATCCATACCTGTATTTTGTGTGACGCACACATACGTATGCGACGTTGCCGCTTTGACAGGTAAGTGTGTGCGTGCCTATGTTATACTTTACAAATGGTGTTTTATTTTAAAACGATAATTTTATTATTTATTTTGTTTGAAAAAATAACTTTTCCATTTTTGGGAATTATTATTTTTTTGAATTATATTAGGCTTTTATAGAGTAGTTAAAACTATGGTTTCATTTAAAGTGGTGCAGACAATGCCATCCTGTATAAATATAAATCTTGCGTCCTTTCTGCGGTATAACTTTTCCATAGAAGAAGAAGTAATCATGAAGTTTCCTTAAATCTAAAGAGAAACCACAATTAGCTTAATAATCTAATGTGAGATCTCTCTAAGAAATTGCAAGTTTAGGCTGTAAAAGAGCAAAGAAACGATGTTATATTTAGTAAAATTATTTTTTTAAGTTAAACGATTTTGTATTGCAGATAAATGTAAAAAAGCTAAAAAATAATTTTATGGATACAATCATGGGTACCAATATGTATCCATTGTTATATTTTCAAAATAAAGTAACTCGTAACCTTCTCACTTTCTGGAAATATCTATGGTCACATAAATTCCCAAAAATGCAATATACATTTATGTAAACACCTATGACAAAAGATGTCATTTTTGAAATATACAAATTTTAAACATATGTATTGATTAAACTAAAATAAAATCGTGGGGCACGACTCTTGCTACTTGCCACTAGGTGGGTGAAGTGTCATGCCATGTCTTTCGATTGTAGATATTGGACGTGTCAATCAAAAAATATTGAAATGTGTAAAAACCTTTATGTATATATTATATAATTATGCAATATTTATTTTATATGCTTATATGTATTATATATGCCATATAAAAATATAAAATAACAACAACTTTTGATAAAAGAGACATATACAGCTATTATACTAAAATTAATTTTATCTGCAAACTTTATTTTTAGCAACAAAATTTTTTTGTAATAAAATTTTACTTTCGGATACATTAAAATTTGTTAAAGTAAAAACAAAATGTAACATCCATTGAGGCCAGGGGTGACTCAAAGGCACAAACGCGACAGGTTGATGATGGCGAAGCTTGTGAGTTGGATTCCCACTCGAGGAAATAAAATATTTAATATTTTAATTTCTTCGCTCTGGTGTGGAGGCAAAGCGCGGCGTTGAGTTCCGCCATTCAACAAGCAATGCCTTCAGAATACGGCGGAAATTGGGGAGCGGAGTATGCGATCTGCCTTTCCCTTCTAAATTAAGTATACAGAGTTAAGCTGAATACACAAACAAATTAACATTATAAAATAATAAACCTTTAGAAAATTTATGTGGCATAATTACTGATTTTACTGCCTTTTCTAGACAAAAGTTAGTATTGTTTCGGTCTATATTTTAAATATTGTTTCAGGCTATCGGCGGCGATGCTCTGCCGGCGGGATGGGAGGAGAGACAGGACGCCAACGGAAGGACATATTACGTGAACCACATAGAGAGGTCCACGCAGTGGGAGAGGCCCACGTTTACGTAAGTTATGTTATAAGTTCTTATAAATTAACGAGGCCGCGTAACGCGACGGTCGGTGGGTTCGATTCCCAATCGGGGCAATGAGTTATTTAATATTGCTATTTCCATGCTCTGGTAATGTGGCAAAGCACGGCGTTTAGTTACGCAACTCAACTTGAATTGTTAATTTACTAAAACGATTATATAAAGATTATGATACTAACTAGATTTTCTCTTATCTAAATGGAATGTGAAACTCGAGGAAATATTTATTTAATATTTTCATTTCATTACTCTGGCAACGAGGTAAATAGCACATAACACGCAATATCTTCAGAACTAGATGGAAAGAAAGGAACGGAAGTGTCTTAATGGGAACGGACTGTCTTAGAACTAGGTTTCTAGGTTCCCTCTGCATGTCTAGCTGTGTTTTTGTCCTTTCTGTGTGTTGTGTGGAATACAGCATGAAGCTAAATAATATTTCTTTTCTACAGTCGCAACATGAGTATAGAGTCTCAAGCGGAACGTATGGAAACGGCGGCCACGGAGTTCCACCGTAGATTCCACATTTCTGCTGACGAGGAACACGCTAGTCCTTCCACTCAACATCAGGTAAATTTTTAAAGCTTAGAAACTTTAAAATTTAGGGATTTTTCTTAGGGTTTTTTTTTATAATTTTTTTGAAATCGGTTTAATTGGGGTAGAATTTTTTATTGTAATGTCAGTGTGTATTGGGAGTAAAATTAGTTTTTTTAATAAGGATATTAATAATTTATATTTATTAGTAAACAATAGATACTTATTTCTCTAATAATATTAAATAACAATTATATATGTAGCTTGGTTAGGAAAAGTTGATGATTTAATTACGTACTCGTATATAAAATATTGTATAATTAAATTAATACTTATAGGTTTGTTTCACTAAAAAATATATATGCATGTATTAAAGTAAATGTCATTCGGAAGCTTTTAAAAGCTTTGCAGGCGTCTAACTTTAAATATTGCATGAATAAAATGCATGTATTATTTAGCGATTATTTATAATAATTTAATTTATTATCTGTACGCTTAGAATTATTTGCATATATATAATCTACTATTGTTGTTATACTCTTTGCTTATTTTTTAGTTATTTTTATAGAGCCTTTAGGGGATTTTTATTTAATTGATATTAAAATGTCAAATTTAAATCTAATATTATTAGGGTTTTTAATAGGTATTGCATGAAACATGTCAAAATAAGACAAAAAAGTTTTATCAGAAATGCACAAAATTTTTTCCACAGTAAAGTAAAACAAAACTAATAACAATTTTATAAATATTACCACAATGTATTGAATTCTAAAATCAATCGGAGTAAGGTATGTTTTGACACTAGGTTCTCTCTGCCTATCTCGTTATGCAGGATAAAGCTTGAAGCTTGTGTTTAAGATACTGCCGCTTATATTACAGATTACTAATATTGCTCGGGCAGTTTATTAGAAAGATATGGCGATATACTACAATGGCTGACCAATATGGCTATGCTATTTTTGAATATACTATACGTAGCGTGTATTTAGTTAGATTTAACGTATATATTTTTTATTTCAATGAATGATTCAAAACAATGTGATAAATTCTAAAATTTGGCAAAATTTTTTTAGTAAGTTTATTAACCCAGATAAGCCTACTGTCCTATATTTAGGACAGTAGAAATAAAAAAAAATATCGGAATACCCTCTTTATCTAAGAATATTTAGTCTTATGATTTGCAGTAAGAAACGTGTCAGCTTTATTAGAAAAAATAAAAAGACAGTTATTTTAACAGTTTTTACCTTATATTTTACCTTATAAGTGTGTAATAAAAGTGCGTTGCAGACATGGAAAATGACAGGTATGTATAAAAAGTTATATTTTACTCGTGAGTTGTTTTTTTCTGTGTTAATATCTAGTTGATAACCTTAACTTTTGTACTAAATAAATATTCTAGCAAAATAATATAAATAAATTACGTATAACTTGTTACAAATACTAGCGTACTATATATAGGACAGTAGGATAATATACATGATTTTAGTACAATAATACAACTTTTTCTTTACAGACCGTTAGCTGTGCATGAAATTTTAGATGCTTTAGAAAATGTTTCTGATAATGAAGAAGATTATAGAGAACGACTGATATGTATTCTACCTCCTCCTGTTGATCCTGACTGTCTCACTGACGAAGATTCGGGTGAAGAAGATAATGTAACTTTGAATAATTTGCCACGAAACATTCTGCTTCAACCGGCTGAAGTAATGATTCAAGGGCAGATTATGGTGAGTGATACAGAAGAAGAACCTTCTGATTCTACAGGTCGAACTAAACGTAGGCGTACCTACGCATGGAGAAAACGGGACTTGGCAAAACATCCCGTCAATTGGCCAGATGCTCCCCCGTAGAAGAATGTATTGGGAAAACTCCCCTGATACAAAGAATGAATTGATCAGCTCGGCTATGACTAGGGATAGATTTGACTTTATTTTTCGCCACCTTCATGTCAATGATAATCTGGATTTGCAAGACAAATACACAAAAGTACGCCCCCTAGTTACACTTCTAAATAAAAAGTTCTTAGAGTTTTCTCCTCTTGAAGAGCATTACAGTGTAAATGAGGCCATGATCCCCTACTATGGTAGACATGGCTGCAAACAGCACATAAAAGGTAAACCTATTAGGTACGGGTTCAAAGCTTGGGTTGGTGCTACACGGTTGGGGTATGTTTTATGGATGGAACCATACCAAGGTGCTACAACTATGTAGCAATTGCTTTGATTGAATCAAACAGAAAAAATGCCAAAAGAGGGCCTAGCCGACCCTCCCATCATGAACATGCTGATAGTCGTAAAGACCAAATGAATCATCTGGTTATTCCTCAATCGAAGCAAACACACTGTCGTCAATGTCGCAAAAAATGTTTGACACGTTGCAAGAAATGTGATGTTGGAGTGTGTGTCAAGTGTTTTGAAACATATCATTCATAAATAGTGTTAATCTAGTAAATTACATATAACAATGGGTAATATAATCAATAGTTATCTAATAAACTACACTTTTTGATTACATTCTGTTTTGTCATAAATGGTCTTTTATTTGTGGTTAAAGAGTTTATTTATTTCTCAAAAGAAATTACATTTCACTTAAAGAGAAATACAAAATTATCTTAAATTAGTACATATTAATCAATGTGAGCGTTGGAATCAGCAAAACATGGTAAATAACAAAAGAAAACAATATCAAATACTCAATTAACAAATGTAAGTGAAAGAGGGTGTATTGAGATAATTAAAACATATTTGACCATGACCGTTTACAATGAAGTTAGGTTTACCCACATTTGAAGAAATCATAATACAGGGTCGGATTCTATTTGAATTTTATAAAATGTTCCTTTAATTTTGTTTTAAAATTATAAAAATTTTTTGATGTTTTTATATATTGAGGTAATTTATTGTAAATTTCTGCTCCTTCATAAATAATAGATTTTTTGCCATAATTGGTTCTTGTTTTTGGTAAGTATAAATTGTTTGCACTTCTAAGTGGTCTATTTCCTATTTGTTTATTTGTCAGAAAAGATAGCTCCGATTCTAAATTGTTTTGTAAAATTTTACGAATAAAAATACAAGTGTTATATTGATATAATTGACGAATATTTAAAATGTTAGTTTCATCATATATCTTATTTGTTGATGTTAAAGGCTTAAAATGGAAAAGCAGTTTTATTATTTTATTTTGAGTAATTTGCAAAGATTTTAAGTTAGTTTTAGCAGCGGCTCCCCATATTTCAACTAGATAGGTTAGATTTGACTGAACTAAAGAGTAATATATTGTAAAGCACACACTACGAGGTAGACAACGATAGATTCCACGCAACGAACCAAGTAGGGAGGATAACTTAGATTTAATATTTTCTATATGCACCGTCCATGTCAGGTCACTGTCCAAGGTTAGACCTAAATATTTTTCTGTGCTAGTTTTCTTGATTTCTATGTTATTTATGTGTAGTGGGGTAAAATTATGTATTTTTTTGTTTTTAGCCTTAAATATTATATAGTGAGTTTTTTGTATATTTATTGTCAAAAGATTACATTGAAACCATCGGCTTAATGCATTTAGATCTTGTTGGGCGTGTTTCGCAATATCTTGTAAGGAATGCCCAAAATAAAAAATACTCGTGTCATCTGCATAGAGTGTGAGTTCGCCACGAAGTGATAATTCACTGATATTATTTATATATACTAAAAATAACAGGGGCCCGAGTATTGATCCTTGGGGTACACCGTAAGTGATCATATGTGTCGAACTCTGATATTTATCAATTTTTACTATTTGTAGACGGTTTGTTAAGTAAGATTCTATTAATTTATAAGCAGTACCGATGATCCCTATTCCTCTAAGCTTCTTTAATAGAATGGGGTGACTTACAGTGTCGAAGGCCTTTTTCAAATCTATAAATATTCCTAAGCCTATATGTTTAGCATCTATATTTCTTTTAATTTTCGTCACTATGTCTATTGTTGCGCATAAAGTATTTGAATTCGCTTTAAAACCATACTGACGTTTAAAAATAAACCCAATCTGGGATAAATACTTATCAAGTCGACTGTAAATAACTTTTTCAAATATTTTTGAAACAACAGGCAAAACAGAGATGGGCCTATAGTTACCGGGGTCAGATTTTGCACCAGACTTGTATATTGGAGTAACTTTCGCAATTTTTAGAGTATCCGGAAAAATACCTTCATCTAGACATTTATTAATGCAGTCTGTCAATTCTCCGACAATATATTTTTTCAAACATTTAATTACTTTTGTACTAATACCATCTATTCCAATGCCTACGTTTGAGTCTAAATTATCAATAATTCTAGATATTTCAGTTCTACTACAATGTGTTAATGTTGACAAATTATTATTATATTTATGACAACTTACGGTAAATATAGTACTGTTATGAAATTTATTAGGAATTTGAGTAGCCAATACAGAACCAATGGTGGCAAAGAATTTATTAAAATATTCACATATTTTCGTACCATCCGTAATTAAGCCTATACTAGTCATTAGTTGTGGAGGCACACAGTTTGATTTTATTTTATTATTTGATAATGTATGAATAAGGTTCCATACTTTTTTAGGTTTATTTTTACATTTCGCAAAAGAGTTTACGTAAAAGTTACTTTTATATTTATTTATATTAGTTGCCGTAACTGTCTTCTGTCTTGCATAATCTCTTTCTAAGTTAGAATTATTTGAGTCCAATTTAAATTTGCGCCATGCTTCATTTCTTGATTCGATATCTGCTAAAATATCCTTATTAATCCAATCTGCTTGTGGGAGATTTTGTATTTTAGATTTGATCACCTTATGGTTTTCTTTTATTTGGTTAATGGCTTTATGGAGATTAATATATGAATGAGAGTCTGAGTTGAAGGGGTAAATTTCAGCATTTTCTCGTAAAGCATCGTAATTAATAGCTTCATACTGAATTCGTTTGGGTGGTTCAAGTTTATGTTTTCTCATTGCAAGAAATATTTGCATGTGATCTGAGATTGCAGAGTCAGTCAATGCTAGGTGGTAAGTTTTATCTTTAATATTCGTTATTATGTGATCCAAAATAGTATTACTAGAAGTTGTAGTACGAGTTGCAAATTCCTTGTCAATTTTATTCAGTACAGTATATCCACATTCAGTCAGCATAATTCTGTATCGTGTTACTTCTTTATTATTAGATAATAAGTTTAAATTAAAATCACCAAACACAATAGCTCTTTTTTTCTGATTAAGTTCTTCTTCAAGGTCATTTATGAATTGATTAGTATTCGTATCACCTGGTTTGTAGATTATTCCAACATCAAGGTTAAGCTTTTTTACGCGAATCCATAAGTAGTTGTTGCCGTTAACATATTTTTCACTAGTGTAGTTATGTTCCAGGTCGTTGTGTACAAAAATAGACACTCCACCACCTCTTCCAGATGTTCTAAAATTAAAATAATGAGTGTAATGGGGTATCTGTATTCTGTTCGCCTCCTGCTCAGATTTTATCCAAGTTTCAGTCAGTAAAATAAACTGTAGTTTAGTGCTTATACATTTTATAATACATTTTAGTTCATCTAGTTTTCCTGGTTTGACTATACTTCGAATATTGGAGTAGAGAAAGTTTTGTGAGTATAAATTCTTCTTTAATTGATCATATGTGTTTACTATTTCATAAGTTATGCTAGAGGTTTTATTTTTTATTGTAGTTACAGGAGTATTGTTAAGTAAGTTTATTGTATTTTGTAGTTTTTTGACGCTTTTATAATTTTAGGATATCCATTTTTATATTTAATAATTAAGTTATCTTCACCATTTTGCTGCCGTTTTTTTAGCTCTTCCTTAAGTTGTTTTATGTGTAATTGTTCTAGTTTAGTTTTATCAGGGTATATCTTTATATTTTTATCAGTTATATTATATTTTTCACGTAGTAACAGCTTAGGTATTGAACTTGAGTCGAAGCACACTTTTATAGGTCGATCTAAGTTCGGTTTATATTTTCCTATTCTTATAATGTACTTTGGAGATGGAATATCCTTACCTATGGAGTCGAGAATAGATAAAACTTTATTTTTATCGTGAGTATATCTTGTTTCACGCTTTTCTACATGTAACTCTCTAATTCCTACAATAATCATATTCTTTTCCCGTTGGTACCTTTCTTGAATTTCACGTATGATATTTTCATTGCTTGTTGAGGAGACCGTTGTAGTTTCTCTCGACGATGCATTTTTCAATAAAATAATTTCATCCTCCATATTTTTCAGCCTATTTTCAGTCTGTGTGTTTTGGTTTTTTATTTCTATTAATTCGTTTATTATCTTCTTGTGCTCTACAGTAAGAAATTCTGTAGAGGATTGAATATCATTTATCTGATTTTTAATTTGGGATGTGTCTTCCCGCATAGCCATCATATGTTCTTTTTGTATATTTGTAAAATCAGTAATTAATTTTGTTATTTCATCTCGAAATTTAGTTAGTTCCTTTTTGCAATCACAGTCCGTCTCTGGTTGCCTACGTTTCCTCAACGTTACTTGCCGATCCGCTACCTCGTTTGACTTCGAGCCGGCGGCATGTGAACTTCCACTCGGCGACTTATTCATGTTACACAAATTTTTCACTTTTTAATAGTATTTCCAAGATATTAAGGTGCACTTTTCGATAGTGGTGTGGTAAGATAGTGTAACAGTTGGTTATTATAATTGTCTCGCTTACTCGAAAGTGAAAGGCAAAACTCACGTCTTCATCCAGCAGAAACGTCGTAAATCGCATGAACCAACTTATAGAAAATGAGTCCTTATTTAAGTATCACTATGATTTATTTTACTGCAGTTGTAATTTATTAAAATTTATTAAAATAGAAAAAAGCTCAAAACACGTCCGCTCTCAAACGCTGCACACTGCGATTTATTTCCTCTTATTATCCTACTGTCCTACATATAGGACGGCTGTTTCCCTGAAAGCCTTACACTTAATTTTTTTTTCATAATTTTTTTTATGTTGCATAAGATCAAATAAACTAAATAATGTAACTTTTTTCAAAATATTCAGAAAATTTTAGTTTCAGGCTTATCTGGGTTAAAAACAAAACGTTTTGTATATTCCTATCATCTTGTTTATATTTTTAATGCAAAAAGAAAATATTAGTAGGAGTTATCGAACAGTGGTATATATAGAAAATTAAAATCATTGGTTTTGGTAGCATATATAGATATGTTAAAGTATATGTAACATTTATTTAAAATATCTCTAATAATGATAGTTTTTTTAATAAATATGATAATAATATCAAAATTGTATTCTGAAAATTGTTATCTTGTTATCTTGGATGCTTATGAAAATTTATATACTATATCATACGTTGATAATATTTTTACTTTATTATCCATTAGAAAACTGCAGCATGGGCTTTTTGCAGGACATGGGACGACTAACTAAAATTAATTACAAAAATGAGTAATAATAAGTGTATTTTCACTATAAATTTACTTAAATAATAAAAAAATAAGAAAAATGTTATTGTCTATACTAGTAATAGTGTAATAGTAGTGAAGATGCATTTTTTATATATCTCACAATCATGTCAATTAAAAATCGTGATTCATATTCAGTACCGTTCTTTATATATATCTGTTTAAAATATATTTCTTGAATGGTTATAATTATTCTGTAAACCTCATGTTCTAGATCACACTAATTTCAATAATGAATTGCGAAATATTGCAGAGTTTTTAAAATTTGAATTTATTGAAATATATATTTTGGCAATAATTCGCAGTTTGTTCATTTTTTCTACAATAACCGGGGTACTCAGAATACATCGTGTTGTCCTCACTGGTCATAGACAGTTCGGCACATTTTTTTAAAATAGGGGAGTGAGGTTGTATAATGAATGTTATATTTTAAATCTATTGTCATATAGCCAATATTCTTTATTAATTATTTTTTGAGTACAGAATGAAGAATTATTGAAATGGCAATCTTTATTAATTTAGAGACTATAGCTATAGTGTTGCATTAATTTATTCAATATCTATTTTCACCTGGTTAACTGTTATAATTAATTCCTAATTCATTTAGACTATAAGAGATGTTTAAAGTAATTTCGTATACTGAAATTGCTTTTAATTTAACACAGTTAGCTAGTGTCAATTCGCAATATCTAACAGGAGGATGCGAGTGATAGGCGACCCGAAAACTCGACTGAAAACACGCCTTATTCCACACCCATCCTTTCACCGGAGCTCAGAGAGCAAGCTCATACAGAAACTACGACAAATACAAGCAACGACTGTGATACTAATGTAAGGGTTAATCAAAATGGTGAGGACGATGTCGTATGTGGCAACGAAAGTAAAGCCCCGACGACGGAAGTAGACAATAATGAAACTGAAACTGCTGAAAATGCTCAAGCTACTAATAGTCAATCTAGTCAAGAGACTATTGAACAACAGGACATCCCAGAAAACGATGAATTACAAACAGGGATAGCCTCAATGACTCTCCAAGATATCAATGACATGGATGATAATAATGATAACGAGTCCACTAATGGTATTATAGATGATGACGCGAGAACAGAAATAGAGGAAATAGAGTTCGGTAGAGAACGAACGTTGACTGACGAGACTGGTGATGGGTCTGGTGAATCGTTGACGTTTGATGAGAACCACTTTAGCACGCCCACTGGTGGGGTCACTCCTGAAAGAAGGGCCTCCACGTCAAGAAGACGGAGGGCCACTACGAGCTCAATGGAAGACTCAGAGGTAAGCAGCGAGCGGGATTGAGGGCGTGACGTGTAATGTATAAAAACGATGTGTTCGTCCTTTCCAGTTTTAATTTTTTTTTAATTAAGGCCTATCTATAAATTATGTCAAAGGAATTTTATGATTATGACTTTTTGTCCTAGTATAGGATAGTTAAATTTGTGAGACTCCTTTCCCAGTGTTGTATCATATATTTTGTAATCTTTCACCTAGAGATTATTGAATTAATTGAGCAGTTTCGAAGTTAAATTACATTCCTTGGCATGCAATGTCTCATTTCTTCGATCCTCTCCCTTCCCTTGAGGTGATTCATGGATGGCCCTTAAACAAAAAAAGGTTTATGCACTGCGTGTCATTGCCCATAAACTCGCTTGTAACGATTGTGCTTTGGGCGATTGTCTATGAGTGATGGACATATAGATATTGAAGGCAGCTTGCCAAATTGTCTTACACAATTTTTGTAATGAATTTTTGTCTATATGTCCATGAGGATATGTGAAGGACAACAGACTGTGGCGTTGATACCCGTGCTCCACGCTTTAGACTAACACTAAGCTAACACTACTAAAGCTCAAGCGTCTCCACGATATTTTAACTGAGTCTTGTGCTTTACGCATTTCATTATGAACTATTTGTCGAATTTTCCCGATTATTCGTGTATTCTTTGTTCTGATTGCTAGGCGTTCAGATTTAGGGCTTAGGGCAAAACAGAGTTATAAAAAAAAACTGTTTATATTATCTATATCTAATCAAAATTTAATACAGAAGTAAAATATTCTTTATTCTTTTCTTTTCATGCTGATTACTTTGATTTCATATTTCTGGCCTTGCTTAGATATTTTATGTGACTTCTTTATAAAAATTTCACATAGTATATTTTTGTCACCCATTTTTCATCTTAGGTCCGTCAGATTTTATATTTTCTATTTTATTCGTAAGTTTTCTGTGACATTTGCAACGTATACGCTTTAAGGTTTTAGCTTTGATGTAGTGAATTAAAAAAAGTGCGCTAAATTTTTAATCTATTGCGGCTTATTGATTTTGTAGTTTCTTTTTATTTTGTTTTGTCTTGCATGCAGTAGTTTTTGTAGTTTCTTCCGTAAATCTTGGGTGTTTTTTGTATATAAAAATATGGTGGCAGTTTCTTTAGAGAGATACAGATTATTTAGAGTAGCCCTCTAAAGTAAAGAACATATTTTTAATATATGCTAGTGTCATTTCATGTATAATTACAGAGGATCACTATAATTTATTTATAATATTTGATCACATTTTAGTTTAAACAATAGTAGTATTTATCAATAAATGGGTTTATTTTTCATATTACATTGTAAATACAACCTTATGTAAGTGTAATAAGGTAATTTTTTCACGGCGTGTTTTAGGATGAAACAGACGGTTCCACTGAGAGTACAAGGAGCTCGAGCTCGAGCAGTAGCCAGAGTCAAAATTTACCTAATAGTGATGGTTTGTATGTTTTTGTGATGCTTATAAGTTTGGTTTAGGTTTTTATTGTATTTCGAAACACAAATATATATAAAAAATGCCGAAAGTATTAAGGAGTTTTATTTTACCAGATTCTTTCTTCCAAAAAAGATCATATTTTTGAAAATGTAGAAGTGAGTTACATATCGTTAGATACTCTCGGCTCAGTCAGCAAAATTCGGAAATTACGTGAAGATAAACAAAATCGTATTGTAGAAAATCTAATCTTTTTTTGGTTCTTAGTTCCACATTTTCCACTGAATTCTGCAAACATTGCAGAGTGAGTGACAGAACTCAACGCCGTAATTTAAATTAATTATTTTATAGGCTTACCCCCTGGCTGGAGCATGCAACGCGCTCCAAACGGACGGGTTTTCTTCATAGATCACAACCAGAAAACTACGACGTGGATTGATCCTAGGACAGGTAATGTGTTTATCTTTATACAATAAAATAGAAATGAAAACGGCTATTTTGCATATATACTTTTTATGCTGTTTTGTATTTTTTTTTTTTGCAAAAATTTTTTTATAAAAAATATAATTATTTATTGATTGATTTTGCGAATATCATTTTATACTTTATGTTAAATATTACTAATAAATAAAAGAATATTGAAAATCGACATATTTCTAATTAGCGTTCATTGCGTTATATTCACTTGTTAAATGGATTCAGAGTGTCTTGCTGATGTCTTGAATCTGTAATCAAAGTTTTTAAAATAAATAATTCAAAATAAATCAGCTTCACGTTGCATGTCTCACACAGCAGGGTAGGGAACACAGCAGGGTAGGGAACCTATTGTTAAGACACTTCGTTCCTCACTTTCAGTCCAGTTCTGGAGGCATTGCATGTTGAGTGGCGGAACTCAAGTCCGCGCTTTTCCTCGACACTAGAGCGAAGAAATGAAAATACAAATGTAATTAAATATTTCATATCCTCGAGTGGGGATCGAACCCACAATTAGTCGATTTTACAGTCACACTTTGTGCCCCTGCGCCACGACTGGCCGCAAAGTTTTGATGGCTTTTATTGGTTTCTTTCTCAGGGTATCTAACTTTTTGTTATATTATTTTAGGCTGTGCATCCAGCTTGCCAAGTGCAGCGGCACCCAATGCTGGTGCTGAGGCGGATGAGCTGGGACCATTGCCGGAAGGTTGGGAAGAAAGGTTACACACAGATGGACGGATCTTCTTTATTGATCATAGTGAGTGTGTAAAGCTACATACTACATAATGATGCTTACGTATTATATTATTGATTTGCAAAAAGTTATTCGTTTGACGTTGAAAAAATGAAGTTTTTAAGTTCTTATTTTGGATTCAAATTATTTGATTTTGACTTTTCTCAAAACAAACAGACACACGTACAACCCAATGGGAGGACCCGCGTTTGTCGAACCCACAAATAGCAGGTCCTGCGGTGCCATATTCAAGAGATTATAAACGCAAATATGAATATTTGAAGAGTCAACTGCGTAAACCTGTAAGTATTTGGTCAATTTATTTTTCATTTTATTTATAGTACTGTTGATGTGTTATGGCTGAGTTAGCTCTAACAAAGTAGGCAAAAGGAATTGTGTTCAGAAACACTACTCCCAAATTTTCGATACATTGTACTCACAACTGTCGTCTTTACAGTGAGACGCTACGAAACGATGCCCATTAAAATTTTAGCTTCTTTTAATGTCTATTTATTATTTATATTTCTTTATTGAGGTCATTCGTGGCGCAAGGGCACAAACTATGACTGTAAAATCTACTGGTTGTGGATTCTATCTCCATTCGAAGAAATTAAATATTTATTTAAATTTATGTTTTCATTTCTTCACTCTGGTGTCGAGGCAAAGCGCGGCGTTGTGTTCAACACGCAATGCTTTCAAATTTCGGCGGGAAGCCACCCTACTGTGTGCCGGATTCAGCGTGAAGCTGAACTGAACTATTATTTATATATGTATATATATCTTTTCTTTTCAGTGCAACGTTCCCAATAAATTTGAGATCAAAGTGCGTAGAAATTCCATATTAGAGGATTCTTATCGCATCATAAGTTCTGTTAGTAGACTGGATTTACTCAAAACTAAATTGTGGGTCGAGTTCGAATCCGAAGTTGGTCTTGGTGAGTAAATGTTACTTAATAATAGGGATTGACTTGTCGTCTATTTTTGGCTTTATGTCTTATTATCTAATATAGTACAGTCAATATTAACATTTTAATTAACAAAAAAAATTATAGAGGTCTATGAAAATTTTAAGAAAAAGAAAAAAACAAATGACCTTCGACTTTGACTTTTTGATTAACACTATTTTTATAGCTTTTTAATTTGGCCGGATTATTAACAATTATAATTAGTATTGTCTACAATGTATTAAATATAAAAAAGTATCACAAAATTCATCAAAACCATATTTTTTGTCGAGTTAATAAAAAATTGGAAACAATAATTTAGCAAAAAGAATAAATTAACCGAATGAGTTAATTAACAAATTTATCCATATATTTTTTAGATTTATACTTACCTTTAGCACATATTGCTACATGTTTTAATATTTTTAGATAACATGTAAAAATTTGAACGTAGCAATATTCAAGAGGGTAAAAATAAATGTTACATAATTAATATATAATTTATTAACAATTTTAACAGATTACGGTGGCTTAGCAAGGGAATGGTTTTTCCTACTATCAAAGGAAATGTTCAACCCGTACTACGGACTATTCGAATATTCAGCCATGGACAATTACACGCTACAAATTAATCCAAATAGCGGTGTCTGTAATGAGGAACATCTAAATTACTTCAAGTTCATAGGCAGAGTCGCCGGCATGGCCGTGTATCATGGGAAATTGCTTGATGGTAAGCCTGTGTTTTTTTTTCATATTTTCTCTCTCTCTCTCTGTTTCACGCTATATCTCGTATGTAGCAGGATAGGTTGAGGAGTTTAGTGTTAACATGTTTTGCTCCCCCGCTTTTTGGCTCCGAGAGTTCCGAGTTTTGAGTAGGCTCGTTACCAGAGCGAGGTAATGAAAATATTTAATATTTTATTTCCTCTAGTAGGAATCGAACCCACAATCTGTCGGGCTTACAATCACGCTTGTGTCGCTGCGCCACGATTGGACTCCAGAATTTTTTTATCATAGATATATTTTTTTTGGTGTCTTGTTTTTATTATTCAGATAATATGAATGAGAAGAATTACTCTAATTCTATATAAAAAAGTTAGGTGTAAGGAATCTATGTTCCCTCTTCTTCCTTTCCATACCTTGCTATATTTTTCCTTATGTTACCATTTTTTATAGAACCCATTTCTTCTCTCTGGTGTCAAGGCAAAGGGCGGCGTTCCGCTACTCTATACGCAATGCCTCCAGAATTCGGCCCTGCTGTGTGCTGGATTCAGCGTGAAGCTGATTTAATTTAAATTTTTATTTATTTTTAGCATTCTTCATCCGTCCATTCTACAAGATGATGCTCGGCAAGCCCATTGAGCTACAAGACATGGAATCAGTAGATTTGGAATATTATAACTCACTTATGTGGATTAAGGTAGAAAATTGTATTATTTTTTAATGGTTTTGCCGGTTCGAATCAGTTTTTCGATCGACAGTTTGTTTAGTGTTCCGTAGCCGAATAAAATACAATAAATAAACAGAATCCTTGTATTTTAGTCATGTCTGTCTCTCTGTTCGTATTAAACAGCTACTTTATTCCAAGATTAATATAGAATATGTATTCCACCAAAAGGTCTTTACTGTTGAAACTTAAGACACCAAACTGAAATATTAAAATATTTTTTTCATTGAAATTATTATATTTACTTTTGGGGCCATTTGTATTTTTTTATTTTGTTATTTTTCTATTTTTTTAAATTTCTTTCTAAATTTTGAATAATATTATCTTGCCAATTAAATAAATTTGGATATAAAAACCATTATATGGTCACTAGTAAAGGCCTGGAGTTGTCCATAATCCTGTGTCGAGCGACATGTGTCATTGTGTGAGAAGAGGTCTTCTCTTTCTAAATTACAAAATATGTGACGTCATTGGGCGTCTTACTAATAAGACCAGCCGCGACAAGAGGTGTAAAAATTTTCTATGACGTAATTTGTGGATAGTACCTTATTTTTTATTTTTTGTTATATTTTACACAAATTTTTATATATTTTCTATTTCCAGGAGAACGATCCATCAGAACTGTATCTAACATTCTCAGTTGATGAGGAACAATTCGGTAAAACAATTCAAAGAGACTTAAAGACGGGTGGCGGTAATATAGCTGTGGATAATGAAAACAAGGATGAATATATTAAGTGCGTTTTTATGGGTTTTCTTGTTTCACGCTGTATCCCGCATATAGTGGGGTAGGCAGAGGAAACAGTGTTAAGATATTTCGATCGCCACGCAATACCTAATTTTTGAAACACTGTGTTGATTGATGGAATTGAACGCCCAGATTTGTTTTGTTTTAGTTATTTTAGGTTTTTTTTTACTTTTGATTATATTCTTCCCGAATGAACAATGTGCAAAAGTTCAGAAACCGAAATTTTAAGGCGGCCACGACTCAACGGTGAATTTTAAAACATTTAAATTGCATTTTCAGATTAGTAATACAATGGCGTTTTGTAAGTCGTGTTCAAGAACAAATGTACGCGTTCCTAGAAGGTCTAGGGGGTCTCATACCTTTGCCACTTCTCAAGATATTTGATGAGAATGAACTGGAACTGCTCCTCTGTGGCATCCAGCACATAGACGTGAGAGACTGGCGTGCGAACACGCTGTATAAGGGGGACTATCACGCGAATCATTTGGTTGTACAGTGGTTTTGGAGGGTAAGTTTAAATGTCTGTTTTTCTTATACACAAGTGCGGGGAAACATAGTTTTAATGATGATGAATATTATTATTTTATTAGCTTTATGCTGTATCCCGTACACACCAGAGTGTATGTAAAAGTAACCTAGTATTAAAATGCCCCATTTTTCTCCGAATTTTGGAGGCACAAGCGTAACGGTTGTGAGTTCGATTGCTACTCGGGGGAAGGAAATATTTAATATTTTCATTTCTTCGGTAACAAAGACATGCTATGCCCCTATAACGACGGCAGTACTGTACTGGGTTCCCTCTGCCTATATGTTATATGTGGTATTCAGTGTAAAGTTAAAAATTCAATTTAAAAAATAAAATAAGTTAACATGTATATTATAATATTCTTTTTATTTGCCTTTGTCCAAAGGTTTAAAGATTTCTGGTCCTTTTGGAAAATTTACACCATAACCAATAATACTTTTTAAAATTAATTTACAAACTTTCTTTTTCACAGGTAGTACTATCGTTCTCCAACGAAATGCGTTCCCGTTTACTTCAATTCGTCACAGGAACTTCACGTGTACCCATGAATGGGTTCAAGGAGTTGTATGGGTCTAACGGACCCCAGTTATTCACTATAGAGAAATGGGGTTCGCCCGATAATTACCCACGTGCCCATACTTGGTGAGTTATATATTTTTTTTAAATTCAATACTGTATCTGTATGTAATTAAAGTAGGGAATGGAGTATTTCCACACTAGATTCCCTCTGCCTATCCTGCTGTGTGGTGGATACTGTGTAGAGCTGATTTTAGTTTTTAATTTTATACTGTATCCTGAAATTATCAGAGTAGATAGAGGCTACCTAGTGTTAAGACACCTCGTGACGCACAGTTTTTTAGATATTGTGAAGCATGGCGGAACTAATCGTCGCGCTTTGTCTTACTATCAAAGGACGAAAAAAAAATAGGTTCCCCGAGTAGAAATTGAAACCAAAACCTTCGCATTTATAGCCAAGCTTTGTGCCACTGCGCCACGACTGCCTTAACACAAGTATTTTTAGAATTGTCTTAAATAAATTATATTTTTTTCAACAGTTTCAACCGCATTGATCTACCGCCATACGAAAGCTATCAACAATTGAGAGAGAAACTCGTGAAAGCCATAGAAGGGTCTCAGGGCTTTGCAGGTGTCGATTAAACATTTAAAAAATTAACAAAAACACATACTAAATGCCTTATTATATTATATATATGTATGTAAAGTAGTTGTCATTTCACGATGTTGATGAAAATTGTATATTGTTCTAGAAATTTCCATTTTGTAGTATTATTTTTTAACACTTTGTAGGGAGGCTAGATATAAATCACTTTGTTCTCTGCTTTCTGCCTATTTAGATATGTTGAGTTGTGGAACTCGACGCCGCTGTTTATTTGTATAATAAACATGAGTATTTTGAATTGGAACCCTATCCATCGCTTTCAATATTGATGATTATATAATAAAATTGATAAATTTATATAAATATCTTTCTAAATTAAATACGTTATATTTCATTAAATAATACATACGCTTAATGATAACACTTACGATAAAATTATTAATTACAACACTCAATTCAAAATGCCTTATAATTTATATTATTATAATGAAAAAAAAGCTTCATTTTAATACTTAATTATCATTTTCGCAAATTATTTACTTTTTAAAAATATGTATAATACATGCAATAAAAAAAGGTAAAAGTTTTTTAAAATTGAAACGTTCCTTCAAAAGCAAACATCGATTATTATAATTAAATAACTTTATTAATAGAGAAAACAATTAACAGTGCCATTAGATAAAAAATTGACGTTAATCAAGTTGCACCTATAAATTACATAATATAATATGAAATATTACAAAAACTTTTTTATTTACATGAGAAAGACAGACAAAGACTTGGATGTTAAGAGTTCTTTTTTTAATTTAAATTTAGTACAGTTTAAAAATAATAAAAAATAATTTTGTTTTTCTAAATACTTATTAATTATTATACATAAAAGTTCATATTATATGTAATGAGATAGACAGACTAAATAAAATTATTGAAAATTATGATAAACTTGAAAAATAATTTAAAAAATCAGCCAATAAATTGTCTCTTCTATAATCAACACTTACTTTATGGGGTTAAATAAGCAATAAACTAAAAAAAAATCTTAAAATAAAATAGATAAATACAGTGTGCTATATAAATGATATAGAGACTAATAAATAATAAAAAAAATATTCTTAGAAAACATATAAAAAATTTAATACCGTCAATTTATTTGACACCGTCAAAATTTTTATATGTTTCCTATTAATATTTTACTTATCTCTAGTGTCGAACATTACAATAAAAATATAAATATACATATACTGTATTTAATACTTAATTGTATTATTGAAAAGGTTTTAATTACAGTATTGTATAGTTATGGGAATGGAGTGTCTTAACACTAGGTTCCTTCTGCCTACCCTGCTGTGTGAAACAGCGTGAAGCTGAAGCTGTATAATTATAAAATTGTATTACTATAGAGGTGTTTGACTTCTTTTTCTATTAATATGTGTTAGAAAAATATAGTATCAAAATATTTATGATTAGAATCCGTCATTTCGTGTCATGTTTATTAAATTGCACTGTTTCTTCATTTTGCTTATTTACTTTCATTAGAAAAATATTATTGTTTGTCTTTAGAAACGCTTCTTTTTTATAATATTTCCGCAAACGATCTCTATGGTTAAATACTTATTTAGAAAACATATAAAGATTTGAACCGGCGTCTTTTTAATACCGTTCAAATATATGGTAATCAAGTTTTCTGAATAAGTATTTTTCTTTTGTAAGTGTGGTTTTTCTTTTACTTTTGTTCCATATATTAAATTACTATATTTTTTCTTTCTCAGTTTATAAAATGATTTTTTTAAAATCCAGATTATTAAGAAGTCAAATGCCCAATCAATTCTAACATGTCAATACGTGAGTGATAATTAAGTAGCCTTTACACAATATAAAGACAATTGAAAATAATATACGGTTTAAAGTTTTGTTTAGTAATTTGTGACGTCACAGCTTTGTATTTTATTCCAATATTTTTATAAAAGGTACAAATTAGGAAAATTTCTACTTTTTGTATGGAAAATTGTCTCGTTTTATATTTTCAAGCGTGCCTTGAAGTACTTAAGCTGTTTCTTTTTTTTAATATATAATGAGTGACTCCTTCTTTAATTAATTTCTTTGCTTTTCAATCTTCTCCTTTTTTTTATATAATATTTGTTAAAATAAATCAACTTAATTCAACAAAAACAGATGATAATAAAAGAATCTTAATTATAATTATATAATTTGAAGGATGAATGCTGTACTTTTTTTATTTAATTAATAGTTTACAAAAAGTGGAAATTTTCTCAATTTAATAATTTAATTTCAGATTATAATGATTTGGAGTTTTTGTGTTTTTGACCTTTTATTTCTAGACAAAAAACCATTCCGATGGTATATTTTATTATGTGTGTTATAGTTCCCTGTATTTTATTATATTCAACATTTAAAAAATATCTGCCATATAAATAAATGTTTTGATTTGTTATAATAATCTTTTTTATATATTATTATTTATATTAATTTCGTTTATACAATAGTAACGATAAAAGTTAATCAAGTATTCTTATTTGTTACTACTACTGTATATAGTCTAGGGTACGGTGTATAAAAATCACTATGTATAGGAAAAAAAATCACTAACAATTTCATCCATTAAATGGAATGATTTATTAAAAAAAAACAAGCTCTTATGTATTTATTCCATTATTACAACTGTATTTCAATTTTTAAGTTACTATTAAAAAAACTATGGTTTACTTAAATCGTGTAGTTAGGTTATTAATATTTTTTTTTAAAAGCCTAGATTTAATTTAGTTTTTATAATAATTATTGATTAAATATACTATTTATCATTATTTTTAATTCGTTCTATTATTTCGACTTTGCTGTCCATATTATCGATTTTTCGAAAAATCTTTTTTTTTAAATACATATATAACGGCGCTTTATATTTACTATTATAGTTTTCGAAAGCATTATATACTTAACTAATAATATTATTATTTTAGATGTTACTGCAAGAGATGTCTAGATTATTTTCTTATTATAGTTGTTTTCCATTAATTTAATTTTTTTAACGAATGAACAACGATCTACGCGTCTTTTGTCCCAATGGTGGATATAATATGAAACTAAAATTATGATTTTTGTAATAGTTTTAATATTTTAAGCGCTTAAAAGATTTAAACGTATTGTTTTATGTAATAAAAAAACATTTTAAAATCATTAAGTGTAAATGATTGATGATCATTTTGTTTGTTCCATCGCAGTTTGGTCTTGGACTATAATGGTAAAAAATGACTTGAACAAAGTATAATATATTTTATTTCCTGTATTAATATTATAAAAACCTACGAAATTACGTCATTTTGTTTTAGTTTATTTAGATATATTTCATTATGCATTTTAGTTTCACGCTTTATTCCGTATATGATAGGGTAGACAAAAGGAACCTAAGGTTCGTTCGCAAGACGTTCTCCGGGCACCGCCTATAAATTTCCCAGACATTGCAGTATGAATGGCGGATACAACGCCGCGCTTCGCTTATTACCAGAGTGCCGCAGTGATTTAATTAATTCCTTGAGGGGGAATCAAACCCATATCCGTTACGTTTACGCCGCCCCCAAAACATAAAGTGCAAGTTTACTTTGCTACGTATATACATAAATCATAAAAATAAGGTAGTAAATTACTTGTTTTTTGTGAGTGTCATGTTAAAATATGTTTTAATGTGGAAACATGTGCTATATTTTCATATTTTAAAATATATTTTAATATAATAATTGTATGACGCAAAAGATGAATTCTCTACGTCATGCAATGAGACAAGTAACTGAAACGAGCAATTTAAAAATAATATTTTGAAACGATTTTTTTTGTTACATATTTCATATTTTTCCTTTAGGGATCCCTTAGACTGGTGGTTTTATAAGAACATTCTTATAAAGAGTTTATATTTATTTGAAACTCTTTAAATGGACCAATAAACCCGACGAAAAACTTTGAAGTTCCAAAGACGACGCTTAATCTGCTTACAAGCAAAAAGGCGGTGTTAAGTTCCACTATTCAACACCCAATGCCTCGAAAATTCGGCGGAAGGTGGGGAATGTCTTAATACTAGGTTCCCTCTGCCTACCCTCTTTTATATGGGATACAAAAACCGTTGCTGAAAAAAAACCGTTTAAAGAGTTTTCATTTAACATGTGTAAAAATCGGAAAATCAAAATCTAGATCCTATAAAAAAATACAGTCGAATTGATAACCTCCTTTTCACACAGAAGTCGGTTAAAAATACGTTTAGATCTTTTAAGTAAACAGATGTATAATATTGATTTGGAATTTAGATTCGATGTTGTCTAAACGACTATTTTTATTACAAATGTACTGGAGCATTGTAAATAATTTATTTAATGAGGTATAATGCAATAAACAATCATTATATCGTTTGTTTTATTTTATTTATTTATTTTTCTATTTTCACCCTAAGAAAAAAGGTAAAGAATTTAGTAGAAGTGGTTGGTTGTTTGGAATTTCGTAAAAAGATCTATTTCATAAAAAAATTGCGTAAAGCGAATAAACGAAAATGTTAAATATTTCATTCCTCCGAGAATCGAACCCGCAAACATCGTGTTAAAGACCCAAGCTTGTGCCCCTGTTCCGTGTCCTCTTCCAAGAACTAGTCTTAATTTAAGTGTGCTGCAAAATCTACTAGTGGGTTCGATCCCCACTCGAAAAAATGAAACATTTACTTTTTCATATTTTCGCTCTGGTTCGAGGCAAATTCTGGCTTCGAGTTCCGCCACTAAACTCGCTATTCGGCGGAAAGTAGTGAACAGAGTGTCTTAACACTAGGTTCTCTATGCCTACTCATTTTTAACTTGAACTCATATGTAACACTGACTTAAAAAGATTGGCATAATTTAGTCTCGATTACAAGGTTAAAGGTAAAATCTTATATTATATGAAAGTTGTGTCGAAATTGTTAATTAATAAAAAACCCACGTTTAAAAGTGGTAAAGGCCAATCATGGCGCACAGGCATTATTAATATTTTATAGGGTACAATTTTTTTTAAATCTTTTTTTTTTATCTTTTACCATTTTGCTTTTAATCCTTATATTGTTATTAAGTTGATATTGTTATAATAATATAGATTATATTTTTTTATGTAGTTAAATAAAAAAAATGTTTTTAACTTTTATAGGTATTCTTTTTTAAATGTGAGCTTTGTGTGAAAACTTTACATATTTTTTATATATATTATTTTTATTTTCATGCAATTATGTTTATCTTTGTTTTTTACTTTACTTTATTTTTTCATAAAATAATATAAGTGACAAATCGATGAGTTACATGTTAAGTTAGCTTTTAAGTTTTCTATACTCAGTTACGATCGAAAGACAAAATATACTGTATATTATGTTGGCTTCCTATTAAATAAATAAATAAATGGCAGGTTTGTCATTGAACGTAGTCGTATATTCTGGAATAACACGTATTATTTGAGGAAGTATAATAAATATTAGTTTTTTTTATAACTTCAATAAGTAGAAGCTAAAAAAAATAAAATATAATGAAATACGAAAAGTTAAGTTGAACAAAGTGACGGTATTTCATATACCAAGCCTATCTAAGAGGCCGTTGTGGCGCAGCGGCACAAGGGTGTGACTGTCACGCGACGGTTGTGGGTTCGATTCCCACTCGAGGAAGTGTAATATTCATTTATGTTTATATTTCCATTTCTTCGCTCTGGTGTCGAGGCAAAAGCGCGGCGTTGACTTCTGCCGTGTGCAATGCCTCCAGAATTCGACAGAAAGTTCGGAGTGTCTTAACACTAGGTTCCTTCTGCCTATCCTGTTGTGTGTGGGATACCGCGTGAAGCTAAAGCAATATAAAGTAAGAAAGAAGCGGGCGAAACCGCGCGGGGCCCACTACTAGTTATATGTAGGTATTTAAACAAAATTAACGCATAAGTAATTAACAATATAATGATCGAGATTAATTAATCTAAGCGTAATGCATCCTTATAAAATTTCACGGGGCAAAGTTGATTTTTGTAACTAATAAATAATTCATAGAAGTACTACAAAGTAAGCTATTTAAATTTCGCAATTAAACAGTGAGGCCAGTCGTGGCGCAGGGCACAAGCGTGCGTGTAGACGCGACTGGTTGTGAGTTCGATTCTCATTCGAGAATATCAAATATTTAATATTTTCATTTCCTGGTTCTGGTAACGGGTCAACCAGTCGAGCCCACGACTGACCGTAACTCTCTCTTACACTAACCATTTAATTAATGATTTTAATTGGTAAACTAAACTGCGGCACTCAACTCTGCATACTTAAAATATTTTTCTTCTAGTAAATATGGAACCAGCAACAGCACAGACACTATCAATACTAATAATTGGTGAAACGCGATAATCTCAGGAACTACTGGTTGGAATTCAAAAATATATTTTTTTTACGATAAAATTGCCTATGACTTATACAGAATTCATGGAATTTTCCAATCAAGTGAAGGTTAGTCCTACTAATATTATAAATTTGAAAGTTAATGAGGATAGATGTTCGTTCCACTTTCACGCAAAAACTAAAACTTTACTGTAATATTGCTTGTACATCAAAATAGCATATACGCTAAAATTTACATTAAGATTTTGTATAATTTGGCTATAATATAACATAAGTTTAAGTTTCTATCGCCAGTGTTCCTATATATTTTTTCAACTATATTAACAGGTTCTTGTGGTAATGAAATCATCTAGCAATTAATTTAGTTAACCAATATACAATATTTTGTTGGTCTAACGAAATGTTTTAATGTTTGAAGGACGAGACCCAGAACTTAAGCAACACTTTTGTAATACCAAAAGTCCAGTCGACTACGACTTGCGCGTCTGTTGATACATTTCTTAAATTTAAAATTTAAATTTTAAATAATTTATTAATTCAAAATATATTATAAATTTATTATTTTTATTTGTTATAGTTTAAACTTATGTTTATTCTATTTTCAATTTGTTGTAATAAACGTTAAAAATATATATTTTTATTAAATAAAAATAGTTATATAACAATTATTTATTAATAAAGTGTTTTATTAAATAAAAATGAAGTGTGAGACTGTTTGTTTGTTGTTGGTACTATTCACCGGTTGTACGTGTGGGAATTTTTTGGAAAATGGTAAATATATTTATAATTTTATATTCATAATTTATGAGGCCGGGGGCAGGGGCACAAGCTTGCGATTGTAAACGCGACAAGTAGTGGGTTCGATTTTCACTCTTAAGGAATGAGGAAGTTAAATATTTAAATTTCAAGGAAATATTTCCTTGCGCTGGTAACGAGGCAAAGATGCGATATTTACCTGTTCTGGTAAACGAAACGCGGCGTTGAGTATCGCCAATCTAGATGATCTTAAAAGTGGGTTGTCTCTGTCAACTATGAGAAACCATATATAATTTTAAACCGTAAAATTTGTATAAAATTTCTACTGAGTCTGATTTTATTCACTTTCACTTTTATATGATAAATCAATATATGTTTGTTAAAACGCTAATAAAATAGGATATTTAAATATAGGTAATAAATAAGGTCGTAGGGGTTGCTTCCCCATTTGGGGCAACGCAGCACCTTGCCTTACTTCTACCTGCCCTGGTAGAAGTAAGGCAAAGAACTGCGTTGAATTTCGTCATTCAAATTTCTTGAATTTGGGTGGAAAGTGGATAACAGAGTGACGGGGATAAAGCTGGACAAAAACATTTTCTTCTGTGTGTTCTAATTATTCTAAATTATCTAATTAATTTATGGAAAACTCTGTATGTGGAATTATCAGTATATAGGTACTCGTATGTGTAATGTGCTTTGGTTTCCGCCACTCAACACGGAATCCAGAATTCGGCGGAGAATGGAGAGTGTCATAATAAAAAAGTGTTTAAAAATTTAGGAAATTTATACTATTCATAAAATTAGTATAAATTTTCTTGAATTAAACTATAATCCAATCCTGGTAAAATATTACTAGAGGCATATTAAATAAACACATAAAATGTGAGGTATGTAGGTAATTTACAATGTATTACGATCGACGTATGTAAGTAAGAATTTAAAGAATTACACAATATTTAAAACTCGAAGCGGTTAAGAAACATTATATTTGGCTTAAAGTTTAAGTGTGCAACAATGATCAAACAGGCAGAACCAGATCGGTAGTCTTATAACATTTTTAGGGGTCCGTACTTTTGTTCACTTCTAATATAGATAATATATGTTTTTTTTTTCTTTTTTTAATGTTCAAAAGGGACTATTATTTGTAATCTTTTAGTATTGGTAAAAATCTTTTTTAAAAACTTTGAAAAATGCAAAAAAAGAAATAAAGATAATCAAAGTTTTTATATATTTTTTAATCTCTTTTTGTGTGAGATAACTTTTTTGCCTATTCATTTATCTGTCACAGTGAAATTTATATCAAGAATAGAATTTGAAAAAAAATATAGTATAGATAGTTCTTTCTTAAATAAATATTACAGGAAAATCAGTACAAGATGTCAATCTACGTTCGGAACCCTCATCATGTGAGTTTTCCTAGCACTTGTAATTTTTTTAGCCCAGTAAAGTATATATTAAAATGTTGGAAATTTTTTCTTCAATTTAAAGATTTGCTATTTGATGTGGAATCCTTTGTAACTAAAGCTAAATGTAAAATATATAATCATGTTATAAAATAAATAAATCACATTTTTGCAAGAACGTGAAAAAAAAGCTTTTTCCCGCAAAAAAGGAACCCCGCAAATTCACGACGACCACTATTCTATTTACCTAATCAACATATTAACTTTGCAATACGTACAATAATAATGACGATTTACCTAAATATTTCAAGATTATATAAGAAACAAAATGAAATACCAAACATGGTATATTAAACACTTGTTTATAAGTTATTGTGTATGTTACGATACATTTTACGAGTGTTGAAATTCTTCGTACATGGCAGATGTACAATTGTTACATACTATGTCAATTTATAATATCTAGGTTTTATATTCGAGAGGCTTGTAAGAAAATTTAAGAAAAAACATTTTAATTGAAAAATAGGTTTACGCTATATCCCGCACATAACCAGGTAAGCAGTGACAACCTGGGAACCTAGTGTTAAGATACTCCGTTCCCCTTAACACACTTGTAAAGACTAAAATTTGAGCACTTGTAGTAAATAAACTAAACAACATTCTCATTAAGCATTTGATTTAATGAAAGAAAAACGTAAATAGAAAAATTATATTATTTATATAACTTTCGTTAAACACAAATATGAATAAATTATAACAGGATTGTCCTCATACATTGTTGTCCCAATTTGGCCTAGAGGTAGAGCATTGTCCGTCCGTGACATAACATACGAGTATTAATATATTGAATCTATTAATATTGTTTATA
>JAEBDU010011820.1:39138-61899 GCA_016802625.1 Heliconius numata
CATAACATACGAGTATTAATATATTGAATCTATTAATATTGTTTATAGCTGAAAGGATTTAGTCAAACTACGGCCATTTGTTTCATCATAATTTTAAAATAATTCCTCAGATCTTTATTGATGATAGGATTAGAAGAAAATGTTTGATAGAGCGACACACACTAAGATGTGAAAATTAATAAATTACTATAAGAAAATCGATTGATGCAGTTGTTGGTAACTACTAGTATAATTAAGAGAGTACTTTTTTTAAAAAAATCAGGTAACTTCAATATTATCCGTCAAAAACTGTAAATTCCTTTAGTCCTACCCTTTGCTTACTCTGATAAATGCGGGATATAGTGTGACGCTACATAAATTCCTAGTGAGTGTTTTAGCAATAGGTTTCCAGGTTCCCTTTGCACACCCTGCTATGTGCAGAATACAGCTTGAAGCTAAAAATATTTCTATTTTACCTAGAACAACAAATTACAAAGTAGGACATGCTGAGTTTTAACCCGTTTTATTGTTTGACGACCTTACGCGTTGAACTCTTTTGTATGAATCAATTAAGTTGACACGTACATATTATGTTATTACTAAGATAACATTCTTAGAAAATTATTATCATATAATTATTTTGAACGGTTCATTTGTGTATTTTAAATTCTATTTTGCTTTTTTATAGTTCTAGATAGACCAATATCTTTATGTAGACAAAATTAACTTCGAATTCTTTCAATTCAAATTCCGTTCCCCACTTGCTGCAGAACTCAACGCTGTGCTTTGTTCACTTATCAGAGTGAGAAAATAAAAATAATTCATTCCTCCGAATCGGAATCGAACCCACGAACATTGCATGTACAGTTCATTTACAGGCGCAGCCACGACGGCCAATATAATGTACCTACCTAATTTTATTTAAATGTTTGAAATTTAAAGACGTCTTTAAATATTTGATCTTACTGGCTTGTTCGTTTAATTCTAAGTAAACATTGAGTTAATTATGTGTAAGTTATTCAAGTACTACTAAAGGTTATATATTTAAGGGTAGGCAGAGGAAGCATAGTGTTAAGACACCTACTTTCCGTCGGATTCTCGAGGCATCGCGTGTTGAGTGGTGTAACTCAACATCCACAAAAATAAAGTATAAATATAGTAATAGCCGTAGGGCTGCAAAATACTGTAAACGTGATGGTCGTCGATTCGATCCTGTAAAGAATTACAACATCACATGTACGACTAAAACACTGTCTTGGAAGAAATCGACGACGAATTCCAGTTTATTTGACGGCTTGTTCCGCGTCGTCGTTACCGGATCCGAACAAACAAAAGATGAATGTGTAAATAGTTTTCATTTCCCTGCCCTAGAAGACAACGCACGGCGTTGAGTTTCGCGTCTAAACGTACAATGTTTCGAAAACAAAATGCCTTAATAGTAACTTCCATTTGAATATACACCAACTACTGCACAATCTTATCTTAATCTAAAGATTGACTCAGATAAAACAATTGTAAAGTTTTATGTTAATGTATTACAATTTGCATGACTGTAATACATAAATATAAAACTGTAAATTATATCTTAAATAATTAATATTCTTAAATAAAAGAAGTTTTTAATTCAAGGATACGATTGTAATAGAACTGCCCAATTATATTGTTTATATAATGTTTTAATTAAAATGTAAAGTTTATTTACTTTTATATGACGGCAATAAGAAAAAAAAAGTATAAAATATAATGTCCAGATAAGAAAATGATTGTTAGTAAAATCAAGAAATCGAAATATTGTAAAAACATTCCCACGACGGCGTTAACAACTATTTTTCACAGCTGTAGGAAACTATATTTAAATTAATTATCTGTTTATAAGTGCAGCGTTGAGCTCCGCTATTTATTACGCAATGTCTCGAAACATTGGGCAGTATATAGGTGTGCCTTAAGGTTCCCAAAACCTTCCCGAATCTATCTGATAATGCGTGAATCCGCTGTATGAAAGTTCCACCATAAAAAAGTAAACACACTATAAATTTACGTTTTTAGCTTCACACTGTATCCTGCACATAGCTAGGCACGTAAAGGGAACCTAGGAACTTAGTGTTAAGATAGTACGTTCATTTCCCGTGAGGGTGAATTGAACCCACAACTGTTAAGTTTATGGTGAATTCGACTGTGCTTAGATGGTTATAATAGGTACTTATATAAGAATATAAGTAAATAAACGGGCAAGTAGGTAAATTATATATACTCGTACATAGGTAAATGAATGGCCGACGAGATAATAAATATTGTTTGCTATCATTTCGATTATCATACTAGTTTTTTTAACATTGACATAGTTGTGATGTAATTTCTTACACAATATTCTAATGAAATTTATATCTAATCGCAAAAAGATTTTTACTTATTAAAGTAATATACTAATTTCTGGGATTCTCATTCGGGGAAATGAATTGTTTGATATTTTCATGACTGGATTTTATTTATTTCTAAGTATATTTTCGTGTAATTTTCATAAAAAATTGGGTTAAAGTCAAAGTTAATTTTAAACTTGATTGCTAGAGGGTTTGGATGGTGTCCAAAAAGCGGGGGTTTGAATTTCTACATTCAAATTTTAAACGAATTTATAACGCGTGTTGAGTGCTAGATCAAACTATTATACATATTTCTTTATTGTATACATTCTTTTAGCTTTAAGCTGTATCCGTACGCAGTATATACAGGGAAATAGGAAACCTAGTGTTAAGACATTCCGTTTTCCATTAATTTACTTCAGCAAGGAAATAACAATTATAAATATTTCATTTATCCGAGTGGATATCGAACCCACAACCGCCGCGTATATCGAACCCCTGCGCTATAACGTCCTCTTACCGTTAACTATTAACAATATACATTTTTTTTATTTGCTTGTCATCAGAAACAGTATCATTTGTTGATCTACCACCACTCTACCACTTAGACGAGTGGTCACAGTGTCAGCGGCCAAGAGACGTGTATTGTCTTGTCGACGCGGTGCTGGTATCGCCAGCACCATCACCATTATTGGACTTTCTAAAGGTATGTCATATTATTTAATTCATATAAAAGACCAATGTGGCGTAGTACAACAAGCGTAGTGGTTGTGGGTTCGATTCACACTTGTGGAAGTGGAAATGATTTTCATTTTCTTAAACATGTGATTAACATACAGAGCGCGGTGTTAAATTCTGCCACTCAACTCGTATATCTCGATAATTATGGAAATTCACGGAAAAGGGTTTCCTCTTCTAACCCTGCTATATGCGGGATACGTCGTGAAGCTTTTGTGAAATGTCAGTTCATATAACGCGATTTGCAGTAACTACCATTACAATCTCTTACATTCACCCCAACTGTGCTTATAGCTACCGAAAATTAATTAATAAGTCTCTAAATATAAAAAATAAGTAAAAAAACAATTTATTTAACTTAAAATCCATTTCTGAAGTGTGAGGTATTTGAACTTACTGGGTTAAGGTCGACCGCATGTCGAGTGGTTTTTGATAGCGTTGTTCATTTACGTTTTTATAGCGGCCGCGTTTTAAATTTATTATTCAAGATTGAGGAAGAAATAAATATATATTTTTTATTTTATTATGCTTTTATCAAAGTGATTAATTATTATTATTTTTTTTTTAATTATTATTTCTTACATTAGCGACTCATGGCTTGTGTTTCTTTAAAGTTGCCAGATTGATATATTGATAAAACAATATAAAACTAGATATTAAAGATTGCTTTATTACGGAGCCCCAACTTTGACAGTCCCTGATGAGATAAACAGGCATTTTCAAGTGTAAAAATAGAAAGGAAACAGAATAAAATTAAAAACTTTTATAATAAACAGAGCAACGCAACGTTTACTTTTTAAATAGCTGTAAGTTTAATTACTGATTACAAAGTACGGCGGTTATGGGTTCGATTCCCACTCGAGGTGGACCTATTTTCATTTCTTTGCTAATGCAGGTTTGTCCTAGTCTACTTGAAATGAAACAATATAAAAAATATTTACATTTTTTATATTGTTTCACATTTTACTCGTATATAGAACCTGGGAACTTCATGCTAAGCAAAATCCAAAAGTGACGACGCTGCCCCTCTATGTTACTAATATATATCTAATATATGTATATTCATAAGCTTAATATTAAAAGTATTGTTATTAAAAAGCAATATGGTATGAAATATGTATTTGTCATTTAAAGAAGGCTAGGAATAAACTACTAGTCTAGTCGGTATACTTTATTTTTTTTAGATTAACTTATCTTCCAGGACATAGCTGTTTATGCAGAGGGAAACAGTGAACCTAGTGTTTAGACATTCCATTTTCCATTAAGACTCTCGGTTTCTTACATTCCGTCGAATTCTAGAGGCAATGTGTACTGAGTGGTGGAAATGAACGCCGCGCTTTATCTCGTTTCCAGAGCGAGAAAATGAAAATTCTAAAATATTTCAATCACCCGAGTGGAAATTGAACCCATAACCGACGCATTTACAGTTACACGATTGCACCACTACGCCACGACTGCCTCAGTAGGTCTACTTATAATTAAAATTCCAAGATTTACTTTACAAGTAATTTCCGGGTTACGAATCTAATTAATTATTATATCATCTAAACATATAGAGACGACTCCTTTGTTTAAATATGATAAATTACCATATATTTTTATTATAACTTCTTGACGTAATTTAGAGTTGAAGATGTTTAACTATACGTGATTAATTATATAAGAATTTTAGAGGCCGTCGAGGTCCTGCAGTACAGTGTCTCCCTTTACTCGCAGTGGCAATAAGACAATGCGCGGCGTTGAGCTCTGTTACCCAACACACAATGTCTCAATGTCGATGAAACTTGAGTAGAAAGTGTAGAGTGCCTTAGTTTTATTAAAATAAAAAATTGACTAACGACTAGTTATGACTAACGGTACGGCGTATGCCTAATTTGACATAACTACATCTCATACACTGGTGGCAACGTCACGTGTTCAAATCTTTATATAATCTAGTAGACTGGCACGCTCGCCAGATTTAAAGAACCATACCATAATCTAGTAGGCGGAGAGAATCTGGGAACCTGGTGTTAAGACACTCTCTGCCCACAAAGACGCTTCCGTTCCCTGGTTTCCACTGACTTCTGGAGGCAATGCGTGATAAGTGGCAGGACCAAAAATTAAATATTATATTATTTAATTTTCTCGAATGGAAATCGAACCTACGACTTCTTACGTTTCTTACTTCCTTACTTTTTAATTGATAAATAATAATAATCGTAAGTTTTTTCCCGCTCCACTTTTGGAGTAACTCGCACTAATGCAAAGTTTACCTTATGCCTCGCGTATCTATTGTGATACTAAGACGTTTTAATTTATTTAATTAATATTATATGAACAAATATTTCTTTATATTTTAATTAGTTTCTGAAAATATCTTTGATCAGCCTTTATCGTCTTTGTCATTTTAATACACAAGTAAACAAATTTCAATGTCACAAAAATCTAATAAAAAAATATTACACACGTATTTTTATATCCATAACTAAATGTAAATTATAAAATAATTATAATAAAGATGTGTTATCTTAACCTGTAACAGCAGAATACATAAAACTAGCTGAAATAACTTGAATAAATGTTGATAAGAGCATCAGAAGGGGCCTCATAGGCCTCATAGGCCGGTCTTGGCTGTTCATTTGTGGGCGTTGTAACAACAGAGATGTATAAAAAAAGGTTAACTTATTTTCTCCAATTGTTACTTTTGTACTTAAATGATTTTTCAATTAGAACCAGTTCCTGATATTAGCGCATTCAAGCAAACATACTCTTTATATTTATAAATTTAGTATAGATTAATTATTGTAAAGATTTGAATCTCTTTTCAGGTGTATTCATCGCAAAAGCAGAAGCATTACAATCGAACTTTGGTCCATCGAGGAGTGTGTATGACTCGGTGTGGAGCTCAAGGTCCTGATACATACAATGATGCAGCAGAGAAGTGTATTAATAACAACTTGGTGGAATATGGGCTGGAAGTGGGTATAAGTTGATTTAAATACATAATAATATATTTTAAATATTTTATTATATAACTATTAAAATAAATAATAATAATAAAAAACGCCTAACCCTATAGAATGTCACTAAAATATATTTGAAGAATGGAAGAAAATAAGAATTAAACTTTCAGGAATATTATAAAAATATTATAATATAAGCTCGTTGATTTCCAACATTCAACGAATGCTCGAAAAATTCGGCGGAGAGTAGGGAACTGAGTGTCTTAACACTAAGTTTATTTTTTTAGGCTAACGTCCTATCAGTCCGTTTCTGCAGCTCACCAGAAGGAGAAAAACCAAGTGGTTCAGCGAAAATCTTCGCAATAGTTTATATGAGTTTGTTTGCGCTTACTATAGTGGCCACTGTTTTGCACGTAGTGGGACCACGCTGTGGAGGACTGCAAGGTATATATAATAATAATAATTAGTTATTATAGATAATATGTCACTGATATTGCTATTATTATATTTTTAATTAGTGGTGGTAAATGTAGAATTCCATTTTCTCTGTTCCTGTAACTTCAGAGAATTCTTGCTCATTGGTCCCCTATACTCCTCCGAGAAACCTACATGCCAAATTGCAACTTAAGGACTAGTCGTTCTAGCATTTTTTTTGGTTGGATATATAATGTGCAGAGGTGGATTTTGTAACCTTGGTTCCCTATCCACCACCACCGTTGATCAGTCGATCGAGTTACACCTGTATATACGCCATAGTGAGAAATGATTAAAAAAATAATATATTTCTATATTTTACAGATAATAAATTTATACTTTCGTTTTCGTTAAAAAAAAACTGGCAATTGCTGTCACATATAAGATCACATTCAAAGGGGGATCGCTTAGGCGATCTTGGTTGCTTCGAGGGCATTAGGTAAGGCGTATATTTTACTAGTCGTTCATATCCTGTTTACAAAGAAATAGTAGTAATGAATTGATTATTTTTTATGTTAATTTTTTTAATGCTATCCAATAATAGTTTTTATTTACTTAATTGTATTTTTAAATATCTTTTCCAGATTCTTAGGTACTATATGCGTAGTAATGACACATGTGACTATCGTTTATGTTGATTCATATATCGACAATCCTGAGTTCATAGAGCACGTAAGTCTTTTGCAGTTTTTTCATAAATTGTGGTAATAATAATATATAAATTTTTATTGTCATGCATTTCTACACTGTGGGGCGAAACGCCTGATATTATAGGATCTAATTAGATAAAAAACAACATTGTTTTGTATGTAATTAGACCGAGGAATAAATTAATAGGGTCCAGGTTCGGTCTAATAGAGTACTGTTTTCATCTCTGAGCTGGTGCTCCCCAGTATCAGCTTGACTCATTTGATCGCATACTACGTACTTAGAGCCGTCCGAAACATTGGGGACCCAATGATGAAAGGCTTGACACTTTGGCTTTGCGTAGAGACGTCTCCTCGCTGTGCGTTCTCTACTGGATCAACAGAATATATACATATTTATTGTCATAGATGTTTGTTGATTGAAAAATTAAAAAATACATCCATTCCGTTTTAATATAAAATAAATTAATTTAATTAATATAAAAAATAACACATTCGTATATTATTTTCAGATGTTTGACACAATCAGTGGTAAAGCTGGTTTCAACACTCCGCTGTGGATGCAAGTGTTCTTCTCCATCACCGGTTTCCTCACCACCTACTTTACCCTGATCTACGCTGAGAAGACATCATTCACTTTTGGGAAATGCTTGCTCGGTATCATTAATCGATTTATTAGGTAATGGTTTTTCTTCTTTATGAGTCTAAATTATTCAGAACTTAAGCTTTTTTTGTGTTGCAAGCAAAAATCTATTTGAATGAGAATTATTTGGAGTTTGAAGTAGCTTAGATTTTAAAGTACTAGTAATAATTTGTTTAAATGAAACATCTGTTGATTTTTTCAGGATAACCCCAGTAGCAGTATTCGCTCTATGGTTCACGATGACCTGGTACCCTCGTCTCGGCTCCGGTCCTTTATGGATGCTGTTAATACAACGTGAAGCTGAGGACTGCACGTATCGGTGGTACCATCACGTAGCTTACATACATAATTATTTGCCGCTGGGTAAATTTTGTATGGGTCATACATGGTAAGTGGCTTCGGTAACTATGAAAGATTTGATAACTGCCCCTCTAGCCTCCATATGCAAGATTTTTTCTTCATATTATATTTCCACCAGACGAAAACTCGTTTTCTTCTTATCCTGCTAAAGGTGGGATATAGCGTGAATCTAATAAGGTATTTTGTATGTCAACTTTATACAGGGTGGAATTGTCAGCGCCACTTTAAATGAAACCACAGTTTTAACTACTCTATAAAAGCCTAATATAATTCGGAAAAAAAATAATTCCCAAAAATGAAAAAGTTATTTTTTCAAACAAAATAAATAATAAAATTATCGTTTTAAAATAAAACGCCATTTGTAAAGTATAACATAGGCACGCACACACTTACCTGTCAAATCGGAAACGTCGCTTACGTATGTGTGCGTCACACGAAATACAGGTATGGATAAAAATCGTGAAATGAAAAAAAAATCCTACGTCCAAACTGTTGAGGTACCTTGATTAATTTCTTAGGTGTGTTTCAATAAAAGAAGCGCTGCCTCTTCCACCCTGTATAATATCAAAAGCAAGCAAAAGATTCTTTAAAAGTAGAGTGTATTCATTAAATGAATGATTCAGTCATTGTCACGGTTATCGACTTCCTTCCAAATTAATTGTATTACCAGTGGCGGAACTCAACGCCACGCTTTGCCTCGACACCAGAGCGAAAAAATGAAGATATACATTTAAGTAAATAATCAAACTAAAAAATATTTTATTTCTTCGAGTACCTTAACCCGTATCCTATCCCCGTATCGCCTTTACGTAACCTTTTATCCTTTCGCGTTTATAGCCGCACGCAAGTGCACCTTTACACTACAATAATAAATATATATTAGATTTCATATAAATAAATACATATTTCAGGTATTTGGCTGCCGATATGCAACTCCACGTGCTCGGCTTGTTACTTCTGATCATTTTCATAAAATGGAGACGCACTGTGAAACCAGTTCTAGCTGTTATACTTTTTGGATCAGTCATATCGACGGGCTTAATTACCTATATGTTAGACCTAACGCCTATAATTACTGCACAGTCACCTGAGTACGTATTTGTCCCTGAGTTATTTGGAAAATAAAATAAGAATTCTGAAGCCATTATAATATAACCTTATATATGATATATCCTTGCATATATCCTTATATATTTTATAAAATAACATAATTATTACAAAAAAATAATACGTTTTTTCAGAATTGTAAGCAACAACTTCGAAAACTCCTCAATAGTAAAACATCTCTATCTTCCCCTTTGGATGAATCTATCGGGGTACTTTATGGGGCTTGCGTCCGCCTTCATTTATTATAATAATCAAACTAAAGGAATAAAACTTAGCGAAGTAAAGGTAAGTTAAAATATAATTATAGTTTTAAACATAATGGCTTTCAGTGTTAGTATTTTAATTTTAAATTTAATTTAACTCGCTGTGATAACGATTCATAGCGGGGCTTTGAGTTCCACCACTCAACACGTAATGCTCCTAGAATTCTCCTACAATTGGGGAGCAGAAGTATTGTAAAAGTAATGGCACTCTGTTATCATATGTGTATTCTTTGATAACATTATATTTACGAACTGTAGCACACGTGCTTGAAAGACTAAATAAACAAACTCAAATATTATGAAATTCCCACAATAACACAAACATAAATGTTAATCTGATCAATTCCTTTTTTTGAAGTCGGTAATAAAGCATTTTTTTTTCAGTGGTTCAACATTCTATTTCACTTGTCTCTCATTGTCGGTGGAATAGTGACGCTCTCTGGTGTGTTCTTCCTCGCTGAGAAGAAACCGCCTCAGATTTTGACCATTCTGTACACTTCCTTGGACAGATTCCTCGTTGCATTGTCTTTTAATATCTTTTTACTGGGATGTGTTAGTAATTGTAAATGTAAGTATATATTTTTTATTTTAGTACTATAATAATTTTCAAATGAAAAAACCGGTTTTTGCCGTTTCTGTAGTAAGTTTGAGGAATATTTTATAAATGTTTCCGTACACTCCATAGCCTACCCTTTTGCCTGGTGTCAGTCGTTCAGTAACAGAAGAGTTTTATATAGATGTATAACAATGTGAATTACATCTTTTTCAGCAATTTTAAAAGACGCGTTGTTATGGCGAGGATTCCACGTGCTAGGACGTCTCTCATACTCGGTGTTTATAGTACATTTCATACTAATGCGTATGACAGTCGCTAGCAATACTCACATTGGACACGTGTCTGTTTATTCCATGGTAAGAACTAAACTTTGGTTGGCTTTAGTAAACACTATTAATTTACAGAATTCTTTCAATTACTTAAAAAAATTTTGTCCATAATAGTGCCTATAATTATGTCCTATCTTTTTTTACAGATATCCATTCTGATTCTTGGTATAGTAATATCATATTTAATAGCAATACCAATATACTTGATCATAGAAATGCCAGCAGTACAATTATGGAAGGCTATAATAGGTAACGATAGGAAAAATAAGGAAAACGAAGAACCTATAAAGTTACATGCGAACAGACCGACAGATATACCAGCGTGAAAAATATTATAAAGCTTGTATTATAATATATTTTTTAAATATAAGTTAGGGAATTACTAAAAGATTTGTGTTTTTCTTTACGCATTTCACGTGTCTTGGCCAATGTGATAAAATCAAACTCCTCAAGACTAATATATAAACTTTTATTTCCTTTCTAAGTCAAAATTATATGGCTGATACATTTTTTTGGGTTTACGCTATATTCTGACCATAGCAAGGTAGACAGAGGAAACCTGGTAACCTATTATTAAGACATTTTCGTGCCCCACTTCCCGCCGTTCTCTGGAGGCATAGCGTGTTGAGTGGCAGAACTCAACACAACTCTTTTACCTCGTTACCAGAGCGAGGATGAATGAATGAAAATATTAAATATTTCATTCCCCTGAGTGGGAATCGAATCCACAATCCGTCGCGTTTACAATCGCACGCTTGTGGCCCAGTGCTGCAACTGGCCTCTTAATAAAAATTACAATCTTTTGAATATTTAAAGGGTTAAGCTTCTGTATGAAAGTGTATGATTATCTTGAAATTGTAAATAGAGCTTTGAATGTAAGGCATTTTTATAGTATAGGAGGGTTTATTTTTAATTTATACGGAGAGTATTTTCACTACTTAATTAATTTAAAGTTTTTTTTTAGAAAATGTTTACGTTCTAGAAAAAATATTGTAAAATAAGTATTTTTAAATGATTACTTGAATATGGTGTTTTTTAAATAAAAATATGAAATAAATAAATAGTTTTGTATTATTTATTTTAATTTAGTACACATATTTGAGACCGCAGTGACGCAGTGGTAACCTCTGACTGTAAATGTGATAGTTTCAAATTCGATTCCCACACAGGCGAATAAATTTATTTTTATTTACTCGTACTGGGGGACGGAGCTACTATATAAAAAAAAACAAATAAAAAAGAAAACATGATATATTTGAAAACAAACATTTTTTAACCTTATTAATACGTATACAATTATAACAGTTTATTCATCTAATCTTCTTTCTTTTCGACTTCCATCTTGTCGGTTTCTTTCTTGTCGCTTTCCATCTTTTCTTTCGTGCCTTGCATAAGTATCTTAATGAGCTCATTTGATGGAGCTTCCACAAAGAAGTATAATAATACTGCTAGCACTTGAGACAAAGACAGCACTTTCAGGAAAGAATAAAACTGAAATAAGACAAATATTATAAGTACTTTAAAATTATTCTGAGTCCGTAACATAATGGATTCAGTGGCGCATAGTGGCGCTAGGATTAATATTTTTCATAATATAAAAAAACATTTTCAATAATGTATTGTAACAGTACAATTTTTCTTTAATTTTTGCCTTAAGGAATCTTTAGTTATAGATTAGCTTGTTTCTGCAAGAGAGCCTGCAAACTCTACTTTTACTCCAAAGTAAAATGTCATAGAACATAATGCGATACGTTTCCATGTCAGTTAAATTATTTTAACCGCGAAACTTGTTGAGCTAAGTTTATTCGCCGTTTGTATATCATTTATATATATTTAAAATAAAAAAGGACCAAGAATAGACCCCTGTGGAACACCCAAGTTTATTAATGACCCAAGATATTCCTTATAGGTTCTTATAGGTTCCCTTCCTAAATAAGGTAGAAATAATAACTGATTTCCTAAGAGAGGAAAACCTTACCGCGTCCGATATAACAACTCTCGTTAATTCAGATTTTGACGCCAACATATAGTGTAGAATGTTGTCGTGTATCAAGTACATACAGTACGAGAGCTTGCTCGGCACCACCCATCCTTGCCACTCCCATATAACGTGAGTGTTACCTGAAAGTTGCATTGACATTTTAGAATTAATTATATGAAGCGATTGCGTGATGAGTGGCGGAAATTAACGCCGTGCTTTACGATTTCGTATAATATTTAGAATTTATATAATACTTAGGATTCGGTGGAAAGCGGGTAACGAAATGTCTTAACATTAGATTCCCAGGTTCTCTCAGCCTGTCCCGCTATATTTAATGTTATGTAACACGCATTGTTTCAAATGTCTTAACACTAGTTTTTCCCTACCTTACCTGCTATATTTGGGCATATAAAAATTTGGAAGATGTGAAGTGATGTATATTCCGCGAATGGGGATCTAACGAGTTAGTTATGGATTCGAACTAACACACAACCCACAGAGAAACCACTGGAGTTAGAAAGTATGAAGTAACATTTTTTACTTCTCTATAATGATAATAGATAAAAATAATAGAATAAAAGAATGATATAATGACTAGCTAATGATAAAAATATATAAATTTTCATACCATGAAACTTTAAAGTTAATCCCAAAATCCAAGCACTTGCTAGAATGCCAATAGCAAATCTATGAAGGCCAGCGTACATGAGACGCCAGGACAGAGGCACCGTCTCAACGTCCTCGTATGTTGCGCTGGACATGTAGTACAGTAGAGCTGCCAAAGGCACGAGGAGCCAGCTCAGGACTTTACCGAGCTGGGGAAATAATAATATAAATATTTATCAGTATGATTTCTTTGAGGTTTCTTTTTGCCCTTCTCTTTTATACTTTGTTACAATACTAATTGGTGGACGCAATATACGTATTTTAAGATTATCTTGCCTTTCTTTAATATTTACTCTAATTATATGATTTCATAGACACTTAGCGTTAAGACACCCTATAATGGCGTGTTGTGTTGTGGAACTTATTACTCTGCGTTTCTTCTCTCTTATAAAAATTTTAATAATTCATTGCTCCGAGTGGAAATCGAAGCCACGATCATTGTTTATATGTATAGTCAAATACAATGGTCCAATCTAAACGAGGGCATTGTAGTCCAGTGGAACACTGTCAACGTGATGGTTGTGGATTAAATCCTCCACAACCATCACGTCCAATTGGTCTTAGGCAAGGTCCGGCTTCTATCGCGGAAGAGAAATGAGAAACATTTAGGCGAAATGGACTCCTTTTAAATAAATGACATTTACATTTCCATTTATAAAGATTGTTGTATTTTGTAATTAATTACTTTGCTCCACTCCCTTAAAATAAAACGAGTTCATTTGAACTTTTCGTGCTTGGTCCTTTCCGTCTGAATATTAAAAAAATATATTGGTGGAAATTCAAGTATGGGAATTTAATGTAGTCCTTAATGGGCCGTTCCGTTCGCCGTAGAAAATGCGTTATTTCGAAAACAGAGAAAAAAACATAACGAACAACGGTCCTAACGCTGGATTCTCATTCCCTGCTTTGAGAATAAAAGAGTAAAAATTGAAGAACATATTCTTCTTCATCCACCCATCCATCTAATTAAGTATGAAAAAAATATACTTACTGTAAAATTGGGGCACTCAATTTTCTTTTGTTTTAAGTAATATATTAAGTATCCATTCGCCATTCCCATGAAGAAACAAGTGAAGTTGTTGTAGAAGAATACGTGGTACTTGCGGAATGTTTCATCGTACAATGTCCTAAATAATCTGTAAAAATAGTTGAAACAGGACTATTAAAAGATTATTTAGATATCGAACATTATTTTTAAGAACTATCATCTGGTAAGAGACACTGCTATTTGTAAAATATAAAAGAGAGTAGGCAGATAGGACCCAGTGTCAAGACTCTTTATTTTCGTTAATTTTTTGAGATATTTGGATACAATTATCTCATTCCCCCGAGGATCGTATTTACAGTCATACGCTGACTCACTTCGCCAAGACGGTCTCTGACGTGGTTGGGACGATCTATGGGAGATATAGCCTGAAGTAAAAAAATGGAGGAAGTATATATAAGTATCTTACTCACTCAGGCTTGGCCATGGCAAGTCCGTCCAAGTCCATCGACCACACGTGTAGTATGGGACTAATTATGCCAATCAGTATAATCAAACCTAAAGTAGCTGCTTTAAAAGTATAGCTTTTGTTACGAATGAACAAATAGATTATGATGCCGAAGATAAATAATTGCATGTCTGTAGCTATGTGCCTAAAAACAAAAATTTAAATTTTCAAAAGTTAAAAAGATTGAATTAAAATGTGTAAAATTCCAGATGAATAAATCGTTCTTATTAAGAAATTTCCGTCCGTTCATTTTCCGCTGAATTCTTGAGGCATTGCGTGTCAAATGGCGGAACTCAACGACACGTTTTACTACGTTACCATACCGAGGAAATGAAATTATAAAATGTATTGTTTATTTCCTGGAGTCGGAATCGAACCCACAATCGTTGCGCATATAGGTACATGTTTTGGCACTGCGCCAAGACGGCCTTCTTAACTTATCAAATTAAATAAGAATAATAACTAAAATTAATAAAAGAAAAAGAGCACGCACTCAAAATCTGAAGATATTGTTTGTTTAAAACAGATAAGAAAAACAAACTTACCAAGTTTCCAGAGAGCAAAAAACGTCTCGCATCATGAAATTATTGAAGAAGAATATATGGGCCCAATAGTACTGTCTGCATTGTGCTGTCACTTGATCTACGGCATGGATGTTCCACAGCGGCCCAGAGCCTATGTGCCGGAACAGAGTGCACATAACTCCTATGACGACTGCCAATGGTGGGGTCAGCCTGAAATATGAAATGCTTAGTAGCTTTTTATACTGGCAGGGTTGGCAGAGCGAGAACCCAATGTCAAGACTTAAGATTGAATTCAAAAGGCATTCCGGGTTGAGTGATGCAACTCAAGTCTTTTTTCTTGGCTATTGGCTTTATGTATTTCATTTCCTCGAGTAGGAATCGAACTCACAATTTGTGTGTTAATAAAAATATGATTTTAGACGCTGGCATCATTAAGAATATATGAGAGTAATTGTTATTTGTTGGAAAAAGTTAAGAAATACAGTGTTTTTTTAGTTTAGTTTTTAATATTAGCTACACAAACATTAAATATATTTATATTTATATATAAATAATTTATATTAAACTATTTTACCTCCACCATCTCGCGAACACAATTTTAGGTATATGATTCCAGGCAAGCTTCATTTTCTCTTCTTTTATTTGTATCACATAAGTCATGAGGAAACCGGAGATGAAGAAGAAGTACTGGACAATACTACCGTAGCAATACAAGCTTCGAAGCCAACCTATTTCGAATGTCTGAAAATTATAGGAAATATATGTATTTCTTGTAGATTTACGCATCTACTGCTCAAAGCAAGATAGCAGAGATAGAGAGTTCCTTTCTCCACTTCAGCGCATTTTGAGGATTGCACATTCTGTGCATTCTGCGCAGTCTTATTTAGCCTAATTTTAAAAACGTGAGCACTCAAACTTGACTTAAATGGCATATTTAAAAAAAAATTCATGTCTACCTACCAGAACCGAATGCCCAGATAATGTTAGAAAAGGTACCACAATTTTATTGCTTTTTTTCAGGTTCTCGCCGTATTTTGCAGACAATAAGACATTTCGGTCCCCACGTTCCGCCCAATTTTTGAGACATTACATATTGAGTGGCGGAACTCAACGTCACGCTTTGTCTTGTTACAAGATCGAGGAAATGAAAATAATACATCCCCCGAGTAGAAGTTGAATCCATCGAAGCCATTGCGTTTAAGAGCCGTAAAATTAGATACATAACTTTAATCGTACTGCATAAAAATATATATTTCTATACCTTTTCCAATTCGTGAGGATCTTCTATATATGTTCCCCACAGGAACATACAGTGGCCGTATACAACCAGACTCTCTATGACGACGCTGGAAAGTAAATTGTCTTGCTTTAAAAAAAATGATGAAAAGTAGCACGTAACAAGAATTGAAACATTTATTTAAATCTAGGCCAGTAGTAGCGTGTTTTTTTTTAATTCACGCTGTACCACACACAGCAGGGTAAGAGCGAGAACCTGGACACCCAGAGTGAAGACACTCTATTCCTGATAGGGCACTTCCGCACCTCTCATTTCACTGAACTCTAGAGACATTGCGCGCCTTGCCCAATTATCAGGGCGAGGAATGAAAATGAATATTGAATTTTTCATTTCCTCGAGTGAGAATCAAACCCACAACTTCTCAGGTCAAGTCGCACGCTTGTGCTCCTACGCCACCACTGGCCCATTTCACATTTTAACTTAAGGTAACATTAAAAATACATATATTACCGAATACCGTGAATTCCTTTCAATTCTGTTAATCTCTCGTCACCTTTGTCCACTTGTACTAATTTTTCGTAATTTCGAAATAATGAAAATGATAGCCAGAATTTTTGACCTGCAATTTAATTAAGTAATAATTAAGTCACACCGAACTAATATTAAACTCCCGGTAATCATTTTTAACTTACTTTACAAAAAGAGCCAAGACGAAAATTGCATTAATTTTGTAAATTTAACAAAAATATAGATAGATATATAAGCAATAATTTGGGTTTTGTTTTTTTTAAACAATTTTGCTTTTTGCACTGAGCGCTCTTTGTGCATCTATGCATATTTATTGGAAAGTATGTAGTTTTGTTTTATAAATAAAATATTTACTCACTATTTTGAACCTTTTCATTACTTGCAGTTTTTTTTCTTTGACACAAGTCATAATAGCTTCCCACGATCACTTTTACAACTAAGCCCAATAGTAAAAGAATCATTAAATAATCTGAAATATCAAATGATCTCCCCAGTTGCTCTGGTTTTTCACAAAGCACTAATGTAAGTTGTGAATTTAAACCATATTGTTGCTGAATTTTTTGGTCGAAGCATCCCTCAAGGATCCCTTCTGGGTTCTCGTTTACATCTAAACCAGAATTTTCCAAATACTCCCGACATGTTGTCTGTAGGCATATCCCTCTTTCCAATATCGAATAATTGAAATGTTTGCGAATGTGCTTTGAGTATTCCTGAAAAGATAATTTTGTTTAATTTATATATACATGTATTTATATTTATAGCTACATGTTACAGAAATAAAATTGAAGTGTCTGTCTGTAATTACAGAATAACCATGTTTTTTAGAAAGAATACAAAAATAAAATGATTTATTAATATATTTGTTTACAACATTAAATTTATGTAAATTGAAAATATGAAGAACTAACTAAATGCAAGTTGTAATTGTGTACGTAATTTATGCTGACCTTCGAATTCAATAGCGTCAAAATATTCACATAATTATATTAAGATTAAATCTGAATTAAAATATTTTTCAAGTAAACTATACGTTTTTTCTTTTTAGGCTTAATATTAAAAAAAGAACTGGGATGCTCTCCAGACTCCAATTCCAACTCACTCGGAGGAATGAACTGTTTTCATTTTCTCGTTCTGGCAAATGGCTAGTCTGAACATTAGGTTCCCAGGTTCCCTCTGCCTGCTATCTGCGGGATACAGCGCGAAGCTAAAAAATATTGGTTTTACTTACCCGTATAAGAGTGTAATTTTCATTTTCCGGTCCTCCATTAAGCTCGAACCTACCAACACAGTATGTGTGGGAATTCTTTAAGCAAGTATCATATTCGTCGAGTCCAAAAAGCTGAGGTAATCGTGCGTGCTCGGTGTCTATATATTAATTAAAATTAAATATTAATTAGGTTTTTTCTTACAAGTAATATTCGTGAGACCTTTCATTGTTTTAGGCAAAATTTGTATTGTAATTTAAATATTTTCATTTTGTCCCATTTTTTTAACTTACTTTTGACATTGAGAACAAAGTATGTAACATGTACTTACATGTTACTTACTCTGTTATATTAACATTTAAAAAATGCTTAAATCTCGTTAGTTACAATTTTTAGAATTATATAAAATTATATTTATTTTGGATCCTGACTTATTTAATAAATAAGTTTTATATGTTTGTAGATAACAATATCTTTAGATACTAATATTATACAGCTGAAGAGAAATATTGTTCCCAATTGAAAAGAACCTTCCTTGTTTTACAGTTCACTTATCTAGGAAGGCTTTTTTAAATTACTATTAAGTTAATCGTTGCATATATTAAATATTTTCATTTCTTCGCTCTGATTATAAGGCAAAGCGCGGCGTTGAGTTCCGCCGCTCAATCGGTGGAAAGTGGCACCGACTTCAAAATTATAAAATCTTTCTAAAATTATTTTTCACTATTTACTTCGTTGTCAGAAGTCGGTTTTTCTTTTTGTTAAAAATTAATTTATGTTACGATTTTAAGTGATGGGGAGATCTTAAAATTATGCTTCTTAAACGAGTGGTGATGGTGGTGGTAGTGGTTGTCAACGAGTGGTTGTGGTTGTCCTATGTAAAACTTCATTTAATTAGCTATTATTTTTGTGCAAACTAACATATTGGTATATTGACAAAAACATACATAAAAAATATTCGGGCGAATTGGGAATCTCCCTTCTTTTAAGTTGGTTGAAAATGAGAACATCTTCTTTTTGAGGTTGGTTGAAAAAAAATGCAATGATCAGGAATCTCACTTCTGACATCAATTTAAAAAGTTTTTGCTTGTAACTATTACTATTTACATTAATTTTTTACCAAAAAAAAAACAAACTTTCTCAATTTTGACCGGATTCCATAATCGGAACCAAACCAAACTTTGAGTTATTCGTCTATTTGTCGCGCACATACCTAATGCAAATTTAAGACTTATGTGATTTTCTCATAGATACCATTGTCAAACATGGACCAAAAAAAAATGGGATCATTCCAGAAGCTAATTAATTATCCAAATCGGTTTACCCAGTCAAAAGTTATAAGATAACAAAAACATAAAAAAAAAAATAAAAAAACATACATTCGAATTGTAAACCTCCTTTTCTTACAGTCGGTTAAAAAATACACAATTCTCAATGTACTTACCATTTAAGTGAAAAATAATCCCAAAACCATTATGTAACACATTGCAGAACACTAACAAATATATAAGTAACATCTCTTCCTCTCCTGTCACCTGCTGGCGCTGAACCTCTTCACGAGGAGCGTAACCTTTATATAGACGTAACGACCGATTGTTAAAATATCATAATCAAAAAAAAATAATATTTAAATTTTATTTCCCAAGCACATGTTTTTTTTATGATTTTAATAAAGATGGACGACTGTGAAAAAAATATGCGTAAGTAATTATTTTGGACGTGACTTTTTGATTATATAAAGCAGTTAAGCAGTTTCACGTTTTCCCGCACAGTAGTGGCGCGGCGGGCGGGACCCTCTAGTGTTAAAACACTCCCGCCCACAATATTCGAGACATTATTTGTGGAGTGAACTCAACAGTGCGCTTTCTCTATCAAAACGGGGAAATTAAAAAACTTTAAATATAAACATGAAAGCATTGTATTTATTATTTCCTAAAGGTATTTATAAAATAAGGACGTTGTGGTGCAGCGTACTAGTGTAGCGCCACGGTTGTGGGATCGATTCCACTCGAGGGAATGTAATATTTAATATATTCATTTTCTCGCTCTGGAATGAAAGTGCGGCGTTAGGTTCTGCCACTCAACACTCAATACCTCGAGTACTCGGCAAAAAGTGGGGAACGGGAGGCACTAGCACTAGGCACTAGTTTCCCTATGCCTATCCTGTTGTGTGCGGGATTCAGCGTGAAGCTGACCATCGTCTCCGATCTAATTAACTGTATCTCGGCGGTGTCTATAAGAAAATATGCTTTTTTTATTTAAAATAAGTAAATAAATTTTTTTATGCATCATTGTAAACTTAACGTAATACTTTAGACAATATACAAACAAAGGTCACGAGAAAAGTGAACTAATAAATAATTAATAGCGCTTATAATAGGTTATTAGAGTTATAAAATATATCATATTAGCGGCCCGCTCGCGGCTTCGCCCGTTTATGTTCTGTAAACTATGTTTTCGAAAGAATAAGAATAAATGATAAATGAATATTACAGTAACGTAAAAGTAGAACTAAGATTTGACAAACATAGTTTGCGTACATATGCACTCGTTTTGTACGAAATGAACTACAAATATAAGTTTGTAATATTTCTTTTATATACAGGGTGGAATTGTCAGCGCCACTTTAAATGAAACCACAGTTTTAACTACTCTATAAAAGCCTAATATAATTCGGAAAAAAAATAATTCTCAAAAATGCAAAAGTTTTTTTTTCAAACAAAATAAATAATAAAATTATCGTTCTAAAATAAAACGCCATTTGTAAAGTATAACAGAGGCACGCACACACTTACCTGTCAAAGCGGCAACGTCGCATACCTATGTGTGCGTGACACGAAATACAGGTATGGATAAAAATCGTGAAATGAAAAAAAAATCCTACGTCCAAACCGTTGAGGTACCTTGATTATTTTTTTTAATTTTGGGTTTGAAATATTTTACCCTATATGCAGTTTCAGTAAAAGAAGCGCTGCCTCTTCCACCCTGTATAGATTTTCACTTTTCGGCTTTTTTCTTCTTTTTACTGTAAGTTCTGACTGCGTGCTAAATTTCATAAATTATTTCGTATTGACGAATTTTGAGCGCCAAAATTCACTATTTATTATTTAATACAAAACTTGTCTAAGACAATGGGGTTTTTGAGATGTTAATTCAGAAGATCTGAAATAATAAATTAAATTACGAATTTGTATTAGAAAAAGTGCGTAAAAAAAAATCCACCATTTCAGGTGAGTAAAAAAATCAAATTGTCAATTATTCTTCTATTATTATTTCGTTTATTTGTACTTTCTAGTCCTATTTCTTTTCCTTTTTTCCTTTTATCATCACCTTGATAATCTCGTTTGCTGGAGCTTCTACGAATAAATGTAGAAGAAGGGCCAATACTTGGGACAAAAATAGCACTCTGAAGAAGATAAATAGCTGAAATAATAGAAAATGCTTGAGAGACCTTGTAGTTAAATATATAATATTTGAATATATAGATATATGGATCGTGTTTAATTCTCGTCAACCTACAATATTATACATATAGATAAAGACAACCAAGAGGCCAACGTGAGGCAGTGGGGCAGCGTATGACGACAAGTACAATAGTTGTGGGTTTATTCCTCCTATATATTATGTATTATCCCCGAAGGCAAGACAACGCGCGGCGTTGAGAACCGAACAGATTCAATATTCAAATTCTAATTTAAAATTACGGGACGATGCATTAAGCTAAAAAAAGTTAACCAACATGTCCTATAAAATAGAAAATTATAGATTAGAATGATCTTACCGAATCTGTAATGACTATATCCGTTAGTTTAGTTTTCGTACCCATTATGTAGTGTATAACATTGTCGTGTACCAAATACAAACAATACGACAATTTGCTCGGTATTAGCCATCCTTTCCATTCTAAAAATGCGAAGGAGTTTCCTGAAAAAAAATATGCTTATCATTATTTTAAAATCACCTTTAAAATATATTTTTATACCATTAGTTTACGTCAAAACTGCATATTACCTAATTAAAAACATTTTATTTTTTTATATATGTTTTTCTTAGTGGTAAAGTAATTTATTTTAGTTCTTTTAACTAAAGTGGACGAAATAGTGAGGGATCCTCACTTGTTACAAATAGTGATACAAATGTGGAGTGGTGGAACTGAACACTGAATTTTATCTTATCAGAGCGGAGAAATGAAAATAATTTATTAGTATACTCTGAAACCCTTAAAATCACGTTCACTTCTCAAAAATGGGGAATGAAGTCATATTGTATCAATAGTTGATTCCATCTGCCTACCCAGCTATATGAGGGATACAGCATGAAGCTATAAAAATATTATTAGAATCAGTTTCATACCATTAAATTTCAAAGTTAGTCCCAAAATCCAAACACTCGCAATAATACCAATAACAAAGCGATGTAACGACGCGTACAGTAAACGCCATGTCAGGGACACCTTCTCTACGTCATCGAAGGTGCAACCAGTGTAGAAGTAAACCCCAGATACCGCAGGTACGATGAGCCAGCATACGAGATTACCGAGCTTAAATAAAAAGATAAAATTGTTTGACTTCAGGAACTGTTAAACAAAAACAAAAGAAAAGAAAAAAATCAAAAGAAAACTGTTTCTTTGACGTTTAACATAAATTTTAAATTAGCTTTGCTTACCTACTTACCAAAGCGAAGCAATGTAAATAATTCTTTTACCTCGATTAGGAATCGAACCAATAAC
>JAEBDU010011825.1:8389-33778 GCA_016802625.1 Heliconius numata
TTTTATTTAATTTTCGAGATGTTATTTGTTAAGTGTTTAACGCCGCGTTTTGTCCCGACACCAGAGTGAAGACAATAAAAAATCTAAAATATTACATTTCCTCAACTTTGAATCGAACCCACAACCTGTCGCAGTTACACGCTTGTATTCCAGCGCCACAACGGCCTTAAACAGGAACTAAATAACCTCTTAGTTTATAACTAAATGAGATAATTAAGGAAATAACAAGCAAGAATTAACAATAATAAAGCTCTAACTAACATAAACACACAAAATTAGTTAAGGTTCTTATATGTATTAGAGTTTTCAATATATTTTAATCAGCTCGACGGAGAGATGACTGTATAAGGCTTATACTACTTAAAACTTAGACGCTTTGAAATTTAATATTGAATATGAATAAAGAAGCTAAGTTTAGAATATTGTATTAGGTTATTAATTATTATAATAATGATATTAAATGGAATGTTAAAAGAGAAAAGGAGTATCGAAGAATTAAATATTATAGCGTAGTAGTAAAGTAGTGTTAGCAATAAATAAGTGTTTTTACTCACTGCTTCTCACTCAATTACTTCCACTGGATGTCTGGAAGAGATCTATTATGTGTTACTCGCACTTGATCGATTCATTTATTTTAATCTAAGGAGCTAAATTCAAAAAAAAAAACGTGAAAATGGAACAAAAATGTCGTTTTAAGGCTATAAAATAAATTTGAACTAGCATATATGTAATATTCAGGGCGCACGTGACCGCAGTACGCAGGATTTATTTGTCTACGTGTTGGTTTATCTCGAGAGGATCACTCGCAGGCGCGGGGGAGATCTCTTGATAAGTGTAAATTCTAAGATGGCTTCCCTTTTGTGTCTAGTTGGATTTATATAATAGTGGGTAAAATTGACTTGACAGGGAGAACCTTGTGCCAAGACACTCTGTTCTTTAAGCTGCACTTCTTCGTACTAGAGTGTGGGAAATGAAGACAATTAATTCTTTCGAGAGAGAATCGAACTCCATATTATTACTTTTACAAAGTCGTCAATGATGACGATAACGAATTCAATATTATTATTTTTATTCACATCACGTAATATCCCAATATGCAATCAGAATAATGTAATACAGTAATAGTCTATATATTATAAGATATTCTTCATCCCGGTAATTGAAAGGATTCCCGGAGGATACTATCGATGTTTCATTCAAAATGAAATATTTTTATATTAAAGCTAAATAGGATAAGCTGAAATCCAAAAAGAATGGATAATAGATAGGCTACTGTGACCCAGTGGTACAGCTACTGACTGTAAAAGCGTTGGTACCGGTGTCGATCCTCACTAGGGGCAATGTGTTATTGTATATTCCAGCTCTTCTAACCCAAGCGGCGGTGTTAAGTTCTGCCACTTTCCATCCATTGTTAATATATACTGTGCAATATAATAATAGACTGTAAGTCGAGTTTTGTTTGCCATAAGCATTATAAATGTAAGATAATTGTCAGTGTGAGGGTATTTTATAGAAAATAAAATAATACTACCCACATAATTATTTATAAAAGAGGAAGGGAACGGCTATAAAAAGTGACGTTTCTGATGGAATGAGTCAGTACGTCGTTAATCTGCCTCTCGTAAGGTGTAAAATTGTGACAGTGTTCAAGTATGTATTTAAAATCAGTGTCATTGTTGGAACTATGCGTTTTAAAATGTGTATAAGTGTTTATAAGTGTAAAGTGTTATATAGAAGCAGTGTTATGTGTGCTGTGTAAAGTGTTTAAGTGTGGATATGTGAAAGAGGAACAAGAAATTATGGTTATTAAATGTTTTCTTATACTTACCTCCTGACATTTTAACATATAGTAACGTCGTTATTATGAAATATTATGAAATATTTATTTAAATGTATATTATAATAGGGAACCTAGTGTCAAGACACTCCCTTTCCCACTTTCTGCCGAATTCTAGAGGCATTGCGTGTTGAGTGGCGGAGGTCAACCCAGTGCTTTGTCTCGTTAGCAGCGCGAGAAAATAAAAATATTAAATATTGCATTTCCTTGGGTGAGAATTGAACCCCCAACCTGTCGACTGATCTTATGTATAGAATTATTTTATACTACTTATGAGTGAGCTTATCTCATTAGAGTACTAAACAGTGTATCGTAGAGCATTCCGCGAAGTAACCCTCACATAATATAAATCCGGGAGACGCGTCCTGAATACGAATGCTGCCCTTTGATCCAAGTATTGTGTCTAAGACTATCTTGGGGTGAATCTCCTTTGTTGGTTATGGAGAGATTAGAGGCAATTTTCTCTGCTCTTTTTCTTTTTGTAAGTAACGTATACAGGCGCTAAAGTAGCGATTGCGCTACCTACCCTAAATTGTGGTAGGAAGGAAAATAATCCTTGAAATACGAAGATTATACATGATGGGTCATTTTCCATTTGCAGATTCTGTCGGTCGTGAGCAGTGTGAAGCTGAAAAAAGGTAAGTGCTTAAAAGCATTTTTATTTTCACTAGTACGGTATCGAGTTTTATGTTAAGTTATATATACTGTGGATTCACAAAACGTACGAAAAAAACATGTTCAAAGATACGCGGCAGTGTTTCCAGGTCGATATGACATGGGTACCTTCAAAAAACGCGTCTATCTCCACCTTAAAGGCCGGCAACGCACCTGTAGCTCCTCTGGTGTTGCACGGGGTCGTGGGCGGCGGTGATCACTTACCATCAGGTGATCCGAACGCTTGTTTGTCTTGTATTTTTCCATAAAAAAAAACATTGTTATAATTAAAATTGAAAATTATTAAATTATCTCATTGAAACTTTGTCTAACAAAGGAAGCGAAAATGAAAAAAGAAATTCAAAATTTTCTTCAAATTACTTCAAAATAGATTTCAAGTGCAGTATAAATCAATCTTTAACATATTCTAAAAATATTTACCTTTAATTCATAATACTCATCAAATCAATTATTACTTAATCGCAAAGTTAAATTTCACACATACATATCGAAAACTTAGATACTTAGGTACTCGTACATCAGAAATAATTCTTCTTCGATAAAATTCCAATGTTTTGTAATATATAAAAGAATTTCTTCCAGTAAAAGCTTTGTACTAAAGTTACATACGTTCCTCGCATGTCCTCGCTGTGGAACACATGTTTCTAAGCACGTACAAGCACTTTAAGTGTTTTCCGAACGGTAGTATTGATTTATGATCGTTGAGAATTCTAAATTCCGAAATATTGACTTAAATTCACATTAACTTATATGATAACGGTAAAATAGTATTTTAAGTTGAGTAAAGGGACTCTGTACTCTATATAGTAATTAAATGTAACTTTAGCTCATATTAAATAAAAAATGATATTATTATAATTCTGAAAGTGAACTACAACACTAGTGTAAATTATTGAACAGATTATATATACACATATTTTCAAGAATGTTGTCAATAACGAAGAAAATTTCATAATATTATGTAAAATATCTATACTTATATTTTATTAACCTAAAAAAGTATGTAATTCGTTTGTTTTTCATTCCAAAGTTGAGTTGCTACTCAACACGCAATGCCTCAGAATTCGTCGGAAAAGAAGAATCTTAATGGAAACGGAGAATGTTAACACTAGGTTCCCAGGTTCCCTCTGTCTACCCTGCCATGTTTTGGACACAGCTTGAAACTAAAAAAAAAACATACACATATTATGTATCTTTTACAAAATTTTTGATCACAGTCTAGAACTCACAGAAGAGTTTTAAAAACTTTATTTTGAAATAAATATGAAACGAATTATTTATAAGCAGTTTATTTTCTTAGAAAAAGTACATTAAATTCATCACAACTACGAAGCTGTTCTAAAGTTTTCAAAATATTTCTTAAATAATATGAAATGTGCTTTTATTTTCTTACTTCTATTAAAGTATATGTAATTTTATAGTTCAAGTTACTATTGATATTATCACCATTTGTTAGATAAAATAATTCTTGTAAATTTTGATGAATTTTCTCCATATACATACAACACATAGGCAGGACTTTTGAGGGATCGATTTCTACCCGGGGTGACAAATTCCTTGCTCTGGTAACAAGACAAAAGGCGGTCTTGAGTTCCGCCACTCAACACGTCTCGATTAAAATTGGATTGGACATGGGGAACGGGAAGTATCTTAACCCTAAGCTTATTCTGCCTACCCTGCTAAATGCAATGTTAAAGTTGAAATGTAAGCAAAAAATAATAAATTCATATATTTTATAATAATTATAATAGTAAAATAAAACATTCCAGGTAAATTAAAACAAACTTATCAGACGGCGATGAAATAACTAAGTATAACATTTCATAAGCAATTATTTTGGCAAAGCTTCTTATCTACTTACAGACAAGTGTATTTTCTTGTTTGTTCTTTACTTTATGTTGAAAATTTAAGTAATAAAATGGAGGAGTTATTGCGGAAGTCTAACTTACTTGCCAATTGCAACTTTTATTTCGAACGCCCATTTTTTATAAGAAAACAAAAAATAAGATTAAAATCGAAGTAGAGGTTTTAATATCGATGACTGTACCCTGTTGGTGCAGTGGGACATCTGGGTTAAATTTAATGGTTATGAGTTCGATCCACATGGATATTTGGGGTTTTGTGCCCACTCCAGAAAAGTGAATAACAAAAAAAAAACACTGAAATTTAACAACCGGCGAATTCAAGTTGCCACTGATCTACAATCCAGAAATTGATAGGGAATCCTCGGTCGGCAAGTCCAACTCGCATTTGAACAGTTTTTAATATAACATGTATAGAATCCAAAATTTCTCCAAAGAAAATTATACTTATAAATTATAATATTAAATAGCTCGAGGCTCTTCTTATTATTTTAATTTTATTTTTTTTTCCGATTTTTATATTTTAATATAGTCTATTTAAATACTGCCATCATTTCACTACTTATATAAATATTCAAATAAAATATTTCAAGGACGTAGGGTCGTACAAAAATGTATGGAAACAAAGGCTTAGAGGAAAAAATAAGTATGAAATATCATCGTCATATACCTCGTTTGGGAATGATTGGAGCGCTTTATTAACTCTGGCGGAACGTACTGCGCATAGCTTACGTTTCTTGATATCGGATATTCATATATGATTGTTTTGTTTGAATTACTGTACAATCTTTTCCTTTTTAACCGACTTGAAAAAAGAAAGTTATTAGTTTGTCATATATGTATGTATGTATGTCAGTGTATAAATCTTTAAGTTTTTCACGCTTCACGCTGTATCAATAGCGGGGTAGTCAGAAATAACAGAGCGCAAACGCTACGGTCTCTGCGTACTTCTTCATTATATTTATTAAAATCAGCTTCACGCAAAACCCCCACACAGCAGGTTAGGGAAAGAGAACTTAGTATTAAGACACTCCATCAAGCGGAACTCAACGCTACGACACGACTGGGTATAAATAAGCATTTATACTTTACGCAAAAAATACATTTTACAAAATATTTGACATATTTCTTAAGAGTACGCAAAGGAATCTCAGTCATAAGATACTTCTTTTCCCGCTTTGAGTAGCGGATCTCAACACAGTTCAAAAAAGAATCCTTTTCTTTGAGCGGGAATCAAACTCACAACCATCGCGTTGACAGTCAAGTACTGTACCACTGAACTACGACGGAGTGAATAGTCCAAATAATATCCAGTGGTTGATTAAACATTTTGATTACTATTTGGTTAATGTGGTTGTTTTAACTTTGATTCCTAATCACGAATTCTACTCTCGTTTAAACAACAAATTAATTGTTTTATGGCTGAGTATTTCATTTGTATATACTCGTATATAATAATTATATTATTTGAATAATATTTTTATGAGGCCGTAGTAGCGCAGTAGGGAAGCGTCTAATTCTAAAAATGAAGGTTGTTGATTCGATTCCCGCTCGAAGAAATAATCTTTATTATATATTAAAATATTATTTCATTTCTTCACCCTGGTAAGATAAAGCGGCGTTAAGTTTCGCCAATCAATACGCAATTTCTCTGATCGTGTAAAAAAAGGAGAACTGAATACCTATCTTGAAACATAAAAGAAAGAAATATTACTGTATCTTTACTAATACAGGATTATACTAATACAGACAGGATACTAAATATATAGAACATTATAGTTGGAAGTAAATAAACCTTAATATATGGGAACCCTAAGGTTACACAATCCGCTCTCCCGAACCTCTCTTAATTTTAATCAAATGTGGTCAGCTTCCACACTTGTGTACATTGCGTAATTTACAAACTTCTGCAATTAACACTGAGTTTACGAGATTCGTTGGGTAATACACATATACAGTATATTCCTATATTTAGTATAATCTAATTTAATCAATGATTATGTGTGTATAATAAATGTTAGCGGTTGATGATGGGTTCACATCCTACTCGGGGAAAAAAATTGTAAAAAAATTTCATGATAAAGTGTGGTGATCCAATTCTGTACACAATATCATTAAACTGGGATAACGAAGTTTCCCTTTGCTTATATTGCAATATGCATACTAATCTTAGTACCAAGCTGCGAAGCCACCTTCTATATTATATCCACTTTTAGTACTCTCTCCAAAAACTACAAGACAAATTTCAGCGTTCTACGCCGCGACAGGTGAGCCACTCAACAACGAAAAAATTTAGTAAAAAATAATTACAAAAGTGAAATTGTTTGCGTAGGAAACGTAGTGAGATTCAAACCTGCGCCTACCAGTCGGTTTCCACGTTTTTCTAAAATATTATAATACATTTAACTTTTATAAATTTCAAAATATTTTTTTCCCTATGTTCGTACTCGTATGTTAATGAAAATATAAAATCAATAAACTCTTTTCGCAAAAAATCCTTCACAAAAACCTATAAAAGTTGCCATAAAATTAAAGTACATATCTGATATAACTTCAAGTGACATAATAAATATTAATCTTTGGTATTTTTATGGCTTAATAATTTACATGCGTGCAGTACAACAGCTTATTTTAGTTGTACGAGTATAAAGTAGAGTTCTGTTGTGAAATAATAAAAACTTTCTAAATATACGAAAAATATTTTTTCTTATATTATTTGTATGTCACATGCTTATATATCATAGGCCCACTCTGGTAAGAAGATAAAGCGGGGCGTTGAGGTCCACCACTCAACATTCACAGTCTCGAAAATTGGACTGAATGCGGAGACAGAAGTGTCTTAATACTCATTGCCCAACCAACTATAATTATATGCAGGACAAAACACAAAAGTTAACAAGCCACTTATTCTGTGTTGTTTTATTTCAAAATTTATATATTTTCCATAATATTTTTCTTGTGCAATAACACTTTAAAACATAAAAAAAATATCGGTCTTAAATAATCTACAGAACCACAGACGTTTTCGACGTTTCTTCGACTTACATACCTACACACGTACGAACCATTTCTCTCTATATATAAATATATAAAATAAATATATATATACATATATATATATATACTCTATTCTTAAGTATCCCATAAAACGTATATAACATAACATGACATACGCGCATAAAATACAATGCGATCGTTTAATTTGCATAATTTTTATAACGGCAATGCAAATCATGATTTAGGTTGTATCTGAAGATATTAGGCTTGGTGGTAATGTTCTTTGTAATATAAACGAGGGTTGCTGGTTCAAAGAAATTATGTATTTTTTTATGAAAGATAGTAGAATAAACAGTGGAAGTTTTGGTTTTTTTATTTATTTTCTTAATTTTTTAAATTGATCTTGATGAAATTAATAAAATTTTTATGACTCTGAAAAATTACTTATACTTATATAAAAATATTTTATACTTGTCTACACAGTAAAACGTGAATTATATTACTTTTGAAATAATCCTTAAATAATGGATATTTGTAAAATGCTAGAAACATAAATTTTTAAATTGAAATACTTACATAATAATTTCTAAGTAACTAGAGAGCTAGGACGGTAACCAAGAGGGCACTGGTTTCAATTAACTACATTAACATTGCTATATATTTTTCTCAAGGCAAAGCGCGGCGTTGAGTTCTGCCACTCTACATGCAATGCCTCCAGAAATAGACAGAAAGTGGGTAACGGAGTGTCTTAATACTAGGTTCCCTCTACCTGCTATGTGCTGCATTTATATATTTTTCTAATTACAAAAAGCAAATATCTAACAATTATAAAACCAAATAATAGTACTTTAAGAATCAACAACTAATTCGAGCATATACGGTATATGGTCTAAAAAAATGACATGGGACATACAAACAACTAATTTCCTCAACCATTACAGATTATTACCATAAAATAAATGATTCTAGATATTCCGATATCTCTCCTTCCATACAAACATCGTTCTCGTTTAGTATTCACTCTGGCTCTTCCAATTTTTAGATAAGATCGCGTATGATGACATCTCATTATCGCTGCTTCCTTGCGGTCTGGAGAATAATAACATTTTTACAATATTTTTATTCTTAGGAAATATGTTGTTTAAAACTTATGTATTATATTAATATTTTTTTTATTTTTTAAATTTTAATATTATTCTTGTTTTTTTTTTAACAGTAATTTTTATATAGATATATTAGAAACCATGAAGAATATTTTAAAATATATATTTACTCAGTGGAATCAAACATTCAATATTTTCATTTTCTTGTTGTGGTAACGGGACAAAGCGAGGCGTTGAGTTCCGCCACTCAACACGCAATGCTTTCAGAATTCGGCGGAAAGTGGTAAACGGAAGTGTCGTAATAGGAAGGGAGAACTTAATACTAGTTTTCCGTGAAGCTATAAAAAAAATACCTAACTTATTAAATATTGTACGTAAACACCTTTATTTATTATCAATAAGGGTACAGCCAGGTGTGTTGAGAATCAGCCATAACTCAACATAACGAGGACGCGGACAAATATTGCTTCCAATATGTTTGATTAATCGACGGCTGTATGGATGTGGATGTGGATGGGTCATACAGTAATGACGGCGTTAGTACCAACGATATTAGCAACGTTTGCGTTTAGGATCTGGACGTTAATTGAATTTATACTGTTTAATTAATCTGGTCGGATTTGTATGATACAATGGACGGTAGTTGTGGATTCGGTTTCTGTTCTGTTTTAGGAAATATTATTTTTGGATTATAAAGTTTTGTATTAACTATGCTTGGAAAAGCAAAAGGTATAAAAGTTTAAATAAAAATAAAAAATCATATGTTATTATTAGATTTCTTTTAGCTGTTAACTGTATTCCACTCAGGTTGAGAGATCCCGGGAACCTACTATTAAAACACTTATGATCCCCACTTTCTGCCAAGTTCTGGAGGCATTGAGTGATCAGTGAAAGAACTCAATTTACCTTATTACCAGAGCGAGAAAAATGAAAATATTAAATATTTCATTTCCTTTAAGTGGAAATCGAACCTGTTGCGCTTACAGTCGTACGTTTCTAGCTCTGCGCTCGCCCGCTGGCCTCTCTTTATACTAATAGTAGATGTATATACATATGTATATTAAAAATAACAAATAACATAAATTACTTTACTATATATATAAAATTTTGTGTAGTATAAGTCCTTACGAATTTAACATTAGGCCAAAACAATTGAATAACTCAAGTGTCCTAGTAGCGTCGCTTGAAAATTACGCTAAGATATATCTTACATGGTAGGCTTTATGGGAAGTTGTGGGCTTTAATATATAACGTAGTATGTGAGACGTGACGAATAGAGATATGGGTACCTTTGAAGGTTGAAAGGTTGAAGTTGTAGTTCGTATTATGATGTATACTAGTAATATAGGCAGTCTTGGTGCAATAGGACAACGTCTAATTGTAAATGTTAAGGTAGTGGGATCGATCCCCAGTCGGGGGAATGGGCAGATTAAAATTGTTTCTTTTCTCAGCGCTCCTTAACTCAGCGTTGAGTGTCGTGGCAAGGGCTTTCACAGTTATTTCCGTATATAGCTGTGTAGATAGAGGGAACCTAATATTGATTGAGACACTCCGTTCCCCACTCTCAACCCATTTTTCGAGACATTGTGTGTTCAATGATTTTCTAGCTACAGAGCAAGAAAATGAATATAATTAATTTTCTTAAGATGCAACCGAACTCACAAGCGACACATTTACAGTCAGATGCCGTGCTGCTGCCCCACGACGGAGTCATCAAGATGCAAGTCATTTTCATCGTGACTATTAATAAAATAAAAAAAAAACATTATTAATAATTTAAACTATAACATTTTTTCTATTTGGTAATTCAATATACCCATAATCGTATTTTTGCAAGTAATACCCGTCTCAACTTTACAACTCTCGCGGCCATCACGTTATAATATATCAATATCGATTTTGAGCATTGCAATGCCATAAAAGGAATTACTAGAGTGTTGGTACTACGCCAAGAGATGAGATAACAATTCGAACAGTAATGGTGTAAGGATATACTGATGCCTTGTTATAATGAAATTTTGTTTAATATTAATAAAATATTATATTTTTTTTATATAAAAACATATTGCAATTATAGCTGTCTTTGTTTTAGTACCAAATTATCTAATACACAATTTTGCTCAAATTTGTTTTGTCGGTTGTGGGTTCGACTGCCGCATCAGGGAATGAATTATTTTAATTTCCTCATTCAACACGTAATATCTGGAGAATGGGCATTGCATGGCAAACTGCGTATACGAAAGTCCCTTCTACCTTTACTGCTATAGAGGTACAGGGTGAAGATCATGAAATTTCAATTTAAGCTTAAATATAAGTCTAGTCATCTAGTGTTAGAACACTCCGCTCTCTACTTTCAGGTGAATTCTAGTGACATTGCGTGTTCAGTTGCGGAACTCAACGCCGAGCTTTGCCTCGACACCTGGGCGAAGAAATATTTCACATCTTCGAGTAGGATCGAACCAACAACTTGTCGCGTCTATAGTCATACGCCTCACCTGCACTTGAAAGATGAATGAATAATGCAAGAAGTAGTTAGAGCTCTCCTTGTTACCCAACAAAGATCATATTTCACGAGGAACAAGTTTAGGATTAACTTGAAAGTCTTAACACTATTAATGACTTAACTTTTTATTATTTTTTCTTACAATATTCGCTTGTGGAAATACATTGTTTTGCTAAAATGGAGCGGTAGTGAATACGTACTTCACGCTGTATCCCTCACACGGCAGAACAGGCAGAGGGAACCTAGTGTTAAAACACTCTCGTTTCCCATTTTCCGCCGAATTCGACACCACTAAATATTTATATTCATTTCTTCCAGTAGAAATCGAACTCGCAACCAGTAGCAATTACATTCACACACTTGTACCCCTGCGCCACGAATGGTGAATACTAGTAGTGAATACTATAAAAAAGTAAACTTATTAATAAAAAGACAGTTAACTCAATCTTTCAATATAGCAGCGGCACAAAGTCTGACGGTAAGTGTGACGGTTCTCTCCGTTATACGCTTTTCACCCGACCTCTCTCTCCTTTTTTTTGCCAGGAAACGAAAAACATTTATAGAGTTTACAAGACGTCTCATTAAGTCACGTTGGCTTTTCATTACAAACTTAGTCCTAAGTGGCAATCGAACCCACAACCTAGTAGCCAGATCACAAAACGAGATTTATTTATACTTGTTGTTGTTGCTCTTTATTTATGGCGTTCCGAGCGTGCCAATTCAGCACTAATCACTTCGCCAGTGTCACGTTAATTTATACTTTCTAAATATGTATTTCCATTCGTCACTTAAAAATAATATAAACTTCAATCTCATTCCCTTGTTTTTATATAATGAATATAATATTTATAATAGCAATGCTACAAACAGTGTTTTTTATTGAGCAGTTTTTTATTTTTTGTCTACGTAAAGACCTATTCTAATATTTTATACGGTCGCATAAAGTAAATTGAAATAACAATATTAACATTAATTTTTTCTCATATTTAAGTGCTTTTACAATGAAGCTCAGTTAATATAATTTGCTTTTTAGGGTTCCGCACTCAAAGAGTGAAGCGGGACAATGTTACTAAGATTGCGCTATCCATCTGTCCTTTTATTTATCTGTCTGTCCGTCTATGACCAAACCGCGAGTTCCAACTCGAACTTGGCAATTTTTTTTCCTATTGTCATATGAATTTGTGTTTATCATAAAACATTTTTTTATATGAAATATGTTTAATACATTTTCTAAAAAGTACTGTATGAATTTTAGCTATTATATATGATTCAGTAGATATTTGGGAATTGGTGATTTTTTTTAGAGTTACACTCTATATATTTTCAATTTTTTGCCAAAATACATCTAAATGTTATATTATTTATTGAAGTAATCTTTTAATTCACCTGACCACATAAAATATACGAAACACGTGAACCAAACTATCCCTCGAGCCGTTCAATCATCATCATTATTGATTCTCCAACTTCTAAGGACAGGTAGTTCCCAATAATTCAATATTAGTAACAAATTTTAACTCCATTACAAATTCGAGACCGACTCCCTGTTGACAGAGGGTTCGAGCCAAGGGGACGCTAATCCATTAGTACGGAACACTCTATTAGCATACACAAGATATGACTTACCAATTTTAGTTACGTTTTGTTTTACTATATCTACTGAAGAATTGTTTTTGAAGTAATAAAATTTACCTATACACTAAATTTTTTTTGCTTCATACTATATTCCGCACATAGCTAAGCGGATGAAACATAGAGGAGGGAACCTAGTGTTAAGACACTCCATTCCCATTAAGATTTCCGTTCCCCACTTTTCAACGAATTCATCATTGTTAGATTTTATCACATAGCTCGAAAAGCGAGTTTATAAAACCATCGACAGTCAGGTAGAAGATTTCCATATCGATACAGCCTCGAAGAGCATTATAGTCACTCTTCCTTTGAATATTGGTTTAATTCACACATGAGGAGAGTTGAGTTCTTTCTAAATAACTAAGATGCGAAGTAGCTGAATTTTATATTAGATCCAACCTTAAGAATTCATCTAGGACTAGAAAAAACGTAAATAATTCCATACATACCCATATATAAACATCGCGTGTGTTGACAATGTTAGTGACGTATATGCCCTCATCAATATTCAAAGAAAACTTCTCCTATAAGAAGATCTCTTGAAATAACGCAAGAGGTGCAAAACTGAGGAACACTCGTTGGGTCCACTCAGAATGGAGCAAATATTTAATTCAAATAAAGGGGCCCAGGCAGCGGGATTAAAGTTTTAAGAAATAATGGAAGTATAAACATACTTTATGTTCAAATTATCCTAATTTGTATGAATGTTTGTTTTGTGCTTTCTTTGTGTATCTACAAAATATATAAAGAAAACATTTTTTATAAGTTCCTTAAATAAATCAGCTTCCCGTTATATCCCGCACACAACAGGGTAGGCAGAGGGAAGCTAGTGTTAAGACATTCCGTTTCCCAGTTTCTGCCGAATTCTGGAGGCTTGCGTGTTGAGAGGCAGAACTCAACGTCACGCTTTGCCTCCACCAGAGCGAAGAAATGGAAATATAAACGTAAATAAATATTTCACTACCTCGAGTGGGAATCGAACCCACAACCGTCGCGTTACAGCCATACCCTTGTACCGCTGCGCCACGACGGCCTCTCTCTCAACACCACAAGTTCTTTCATAAAATGTATTAACGGCTTTGACATGTTTAAAAGAAGCAGAAGTTACTTTCTGGAATTTTGGTTCGCATCCAGATTTAATGTTGTTTAAATGGTTCTTGATATATTCATTGTTTAAATAATGTATGTATTTTATGTTTTAATTGCTTATTAATAAAATCTTATAAAATTAAAAAAATAAACAAAATCTAGATTTCATAGTAATTTCATTCTTATCAGAGCTGAAGTCGTAATGCACATTCAGGTCAATCGGACACTGGGCAGTGACTCAAATTGAACATTTCACATAGATACACTAATACAGTAGGTTAAATACTTTTATTTAGCTTTAAAGCTAAGTAAAAAGAAGTCTAAATTTATTTTTGTGTTATCTAGTAGGTAGGTACCTGTAAAAGTCTCATCAATGTTTTCATTTCATTTTCGTTTCAGTTCAAAGTTTAAATGAGAGCGCAGCGACACAAAACGGCCCTCGTATTTCTTTGTAAAAAATGAAATATTAATTTGAAATGTTTCATCGAAAATCTTTGTGAAGCTGTCGTTGCAGAAGTTTATTAATAACTGTTTTTTTTTCGAGTAAACTTAAATATTACGTTTTACCCTAAGGTATATAAAAAAAAATTAGGTTGATCGAGGATCGGCATAACATTAATTCGTCCTTTAGTTTGCATCTAAGAATTTTGAATTTTGAATGGCTCTTAACAATATTTTTGGGGCTTAAGGTAAATAAACGGGAAATAGGACTTAGGGGCACAACTTTCTTCCCTGTTTTCCGTCCCACTTTCAATAATGCGTGTTGACACTTGAGTGGTAGACCTCAACGCCGCGTTTTGCATAACCAGAGCAAGTAAATGAAAACAATTCATTCCTCTGAGCGGGAATCGACCCCACTATCATTGAATTCACAGTCAGTTACTATGCCGTTGCACCACAATGACCACAATTTGAAACTAATCTACGATATAATTAAGCAATAAGTTAAAATCATTTAACCGTAAAATATATTTATTAGTTAATTTAACCGAGACAGATCCCCGTCTGTTTCTTAACGATCTTTAGCTTCGTACTTAAACACTCGAGTGCACTTTATTTCACCGATAACTGAATTGCTCTTTGAAATATCTTCATTTTAGTTGTAATTATGCCAACGAACTGAAGAAACTTATTAAGAAATGTTAACCAATATAAAATAATAATATAATACTTTTTTTAACTTAAAATATTTTTCAAAGTTAAATCACAACCCACAACCATCGCGATCTGCCTACCCTGCTGCGGGATGTGCGGGATAAAGCGTGAAGATCCAAAAACCCATCGCAATCACTCGAGTTCAATTTAATTGTGCAATTTATTTAATTATATATTTAATTGTATCAATAATAATGTGAACCTTAGTCTTTTATATTTATTTATTATATGTGAAAATGTTATCCAGGTTTTAGAAGTGAATGACTTGGTAATACACGAAGAGTTATGACAGGGACCACGCTCATCATTTCTCCCTTAAGAATCATTTTCGATCTCTAGCTACATATGTTCCAGTTCGTGAAGTACCTCTAAACTTAGTTTTTTCTTTATCTTTGGCTGATCTTGTGAATAATAAGAGGTTTTATTTTCTTTTCTTTGGATTTTGAGGGTAAAAAAGAGAGAGCACGAATAAGAAAGATGAAATGAAATAAGTTTTCTTAGCTTTCTGTTTGTATTCTAGAACTTACTTTAGTCTTAAACCTTACTTTGTTTATAATAAACATAATTCTAAATACCGTTATTAATAAAAAAACATGCATATTTGGGTATTGGTTAAGTGCGCGTCGGACTCGATCACGGAAGGTTCCGTATCAAATTCAATATTGTCAAGTGAAAATATAATTCGTAAAAATTCAGAAATTTGAGATAGCAGGCGTATGCATTCATTTCGTATGAAATGAACTACGAATAGAAGTATGTTATGTTTTTTTCTTAGAAATAACTATAAATTGCCAAATCCAAGAAGTGAATTCTTGGATTTTTTCCTTCATTGGGTTTTTCTTCCCTACCAGCCGTAAACAGTCGCAAGTTAAAACTACTATTCTTTTAATAATAGAAATAGGACGTTGACTTCAAAATATCACAAATGTACATTAGAGATTTACAAAGGAAAATCATGTAACAAATTCCGAGCACTAAGTACAAGAGGAGGAGATAAGTCGGTTTGTTCGTGGACGCTAAACGCGGATTACCATTCATTAAGCCTTTGTTATCTTTGTATTGTATTGTTTTACATTAAAAAAAAGTGGTTGAAAGTTTAATTTTGTATGATATTAAATATAAATAAACAATAATTTAAACGCTATGGTTGTGGGTACGATTCCCACTCGGGGAAATAAAACATATATACAAGTAAGAGGGAACATAGGAACCTAGTTAAAATACACTTCGTATCCCATTAAGACACCTTAGTTCTCCACTTTCCGTCGATTTCTTGAGGCATTGCATGTTGAGTGACGGATCTCAACGCCGCGCGTAGCCTCGTTAATAGAACGAGGAAATGAAAATATTAAATAACTAGCGACCCCCTTGCGGCTTCGCCCGCTTTTACTACTGGATTATTCATATAATGTATGTTTGCAAAGCACTTAAGATAATGTGAAAATTAATTAAACCGTAATGCAACCCGCATTTTCGTAGTTTCAATAAGGATTTACCAATTGTTTTACACAGCAAGGATTTTTTAGTAGGTACCGTAATTTTAAATCTGTGCTACTAATCTTTTCAAGTACTTATTAAAATATATTTAAATGACTATTTTTAGATAGTTAAATGACTATTTTTTAACGGAAGAAATTATAAACAAAAACCTACCTACTAATAACTACTACAAAAAATATGAAACCAAATATATCGCGCTGAAATAATACATTCAACTCCAATTATCCAATACGTGCAAACGCATCTAAATCTTTGTTGCAATGCCTCTATAGCGGGCGGGTTTTTTTTCGAGCTTGTGGTTAATGCTGAAGAGGGTATTCTGTCCCTGATGAAAAGCAAGCACTACTTGGCTGCCTGTGAGGAAAATTAAATAGAATTCATTGGCCGGGAATCGAACCCGGGCCCGCGTGGCAGGCGAGCATTCTACCACTGAACCACCGATGACTGCTCATGACGCGCTTGTATAAGCAAAACGTCGCCGGGCGCGTTTCGTAGCAAGAATGTTTTGATATTGTAACAACTTCTAAAGTACTTATTAAAATGAAAAACAGTAAAAGACAGTTTTGATCAACATTAAATGGCCAACGTAACTAATATACTTATTTATATGCTGAGAATAAGTGATAAGTAAAACTTGAGTCGGCACAGCTGATGAGTCAACGGCGGGATGGGTCAACAATTAAATGCGTTTTTCTCTAAAACTATTCGCAATTTCGAAATAATTTAAAAAGCAAATTTTATCTTCGTTTAACGTAGAAAATTAATAAAGTATTTTAAAGGATAAGGATTAATACCATTATGGAAAAATATGACTCACAATAAACAATATATTGAAATTACTATTTTTAGACAGAAATGTGATCACTACACGTTATCCTTAAAAGATAAAAACATGCTCTCGCGGACTTTTTTGTCGATCTTATTAAGAGGAACAATACTCCAGTACATTATTTTCATGTAGTGCTTACCATTAAAGCAGCGCATGCGCGAAAGTGTCTCAACGGGTAGGACTTTAGACACATTTATCGTATTTATGTTAATTTACATAAGAATGTACAAATAATAAACTATATATAAACCTTCCCTGAGAAATACTCGACCTAATGGTGAAAACCGCATAAAAATCCGTTGGGTGGTTTAGAAGAAGAAGAGTTAGAAAGTTCAGACAGACACGAAAAGCGACTTTGTTTTATAAGATATATAGGATTAATTCCCCTGAGTGGGAATCAAACCTACAACCGTCGCGTTCATAGTCACATGCTTGTACCCCTGCGCCATGAATATTTTTTTCCACATAAAACTTGAACTCACTACAATCGCCTTTATTATTGCATACTAGCTAGCACAATGATGACGTCATTATTACTTCATCATTTCATTAAGGAAAATAATGTCCCGTGACGAGTGTCACGCTAACCCGGCACATGACAGCAGAAATAATAATACAATATGTCATACTAGTTGTATTACGTACGCACATTAATTATTATTATATAATAAATATAGGAAATGAGAGAAAGCGTAGAAAGAAAAGGCATTTTCTGATCGTAATTCAATATCTTTAACCGTCTTCACAAAAGGAGGTTATCAGTTTGACATGTATGTACATAAACTCAAAGAAACATCTTTGAGTTCGTTTGAGAAAAATCCGTTTCTTTTAATTGTTATTACAAAAAATGAATTTTTAGCTTTACGCTATATTCCGCATATGCAGGATAGGCAAAGAGACTAATGATAAAACACTCCCTTCTCCACTCTCCGCCCGAATTTCATGAGAACCTCTTGCAGAAATTGAACCCACTCTAACGCTGCTCATCATCAACACCACAATAATTATAACATAACTGTTTTATTAAAGCACCCCTAGGGCTATATTTTTAATAACGTGCTTATATTAACATTTTATTTACTTTCAGTATATTTATAAAAATATTGTGTTCGACAAAATTCTATTCAACTGAATTGATTGCATCTGATAATAAATATTGTTTTTTTAATTCACAAATGTAATCATGCTTGAAAAACCTGTGTTAGTTATTTTAATTAATTGCCTATATAAAAATATATAAAATCCCTGTAGGTACATAAACAATTGGATAGTATTTTTTTTGTTGTTTTTTTTTCAACCTCACTGCAGTGTAGCTGTAGATATAAAGATTATAGTGGCAAAACACTCTATTCCATACATTCCGCCCTAATTCCGAGATATATTGTTTAAGGACATCTATTATTTACATCTAAGACACTTTGATTTCTTTTACCAGAGCGAGAATCGAACTTCGGCCATTCCCGCTGCGCCATTATTGTCTCTGAATATAAATCTATCCCATTAATAAATTACAACCTGCTATATATTATCAAAACTCGTACAAAATGTACACTGCGCTACTCAGCACAAGACAATTAGGTTTTATTAAAGCTATTATTATGGCCGTTGGAATCGAGGCATCGTTACATACAATCCTAATTACGGTCTTTAAGAAAAATTGTACTAACATTTATTACAAATACTAAGAATGTTTTTGTAAAACATTGTTGTAATTTTTGGAGAAATGCGCATTAATTTTAAGCTATTATAAAACTCGCATTCACGCAGTATCCCGTATACAGCAGGATGGCTAGAGGGAGCTTAGTGTTAAGACACTCCGTTCCTATTTCGAAATGGATGTAGCTAGCTAAATGAAATTAATATTTTTTCATAGCTTTTTTTTCAGTATCACTTTATTATACTTTATTTAAATTGTTTTATTTATTTAAATAAAAAACTGCCCAATCAACAAACTAGCAAATCAAATAGTGAAGTGCTTACAAAATCCTCTTTTAATTGCGTCGTTGACGGTTTAGTCCAGCGCGGGCTGCAAAGGCTATGGAAATAGTGATCAATAGAAATTCAATTATGACGACGGCCGTATGGAACGTTTTAGTTCACGTTAATTGCCACGTTAAAAGTGTTGTTGAAAAATAGTTAACAGTATTTTTTGGTAATAGAATAATAACGTCGCGTTTTATGTTGTTACTAGGACAGGGACCCCTGAGTGGGTATCGAACCCACAACCGTCGCGTTTAATAGTTATAGCTGTGCCGCTGCTCTACAACGGCTTCAACGCCATATAAATATAAATATAATTAGTCTAAATAAAAATAAATAAATAATAGAAATAAGTGTATTTTGTATAAAAACAAGAAGTTATTAAAATCAAATGTAATGGTTTTTTTCTAAACGCTAAAGGCAAAATATGAACAACTATTATTCTAGATTAGGCTCTCGGAAATCAATAAGTTCTATTAAAATGTATAGCGTAGCAGCAATGCATCAAGCTGTTAATACGACGCACGTAGCGTGGGTTCAATTTCCACTCTAGGGAATGAGTTATTTTCATTTCCTCCCGATTTACGGCTGTTTGTTTACCAGTTCAGATTTTTAGGAGATTATCCCGGACAAACACAAAAAAAATGTTAGTCAGCGATGTTAATAATTACTTGGAAAAATAGGGTTATTCATCATAGACAGACACTTCAATTTTATTCACATGTATAAACATGGTAAATCTTTCAGATATCAATACATTTTCTTCCTCGCAAAGAAGGGGAAAAATAAAAATGGAACAATGGAATAATAAAATGACATACTTCCCTAAAGGCATTTACCATTGTAACCGGAAATTAAAGAAAATTATTCGAATTACATTCGGCATAATAATTATATAGCGACAAATAGTAGGTCAAGCTACAAAGTAAAACTATTCGGGCTTTAATATTCAAATTTTACTTTTAATATAATTATGTTCATATAAAAGAGTTTTAATGTAACAGGTGTTTGTGATTTTCTTTGTATATTTTAAATGAAACATTTAATTTTCACTACAAGTTCAATTTTCATATTTTTATAGTGTTTACAGAAATTGCAATTTGGAATTGCAAAGAGGATATATTATACAAATATAAACAACACCACGTTTCTTCTATAATGGGATAGGCAGAAGGAACATAGTGTTAAGACACTCCGTTTTTCACTTTCCGCCTAATATTCGAGATGTAGCATGCTGAGTGACTCCATCCTCCCCCATGGGAATCGAACCCACAAGCGCCGCTTTTTCAGTCTGGTGGTGTGCTGTTGACGTCGACCTCAAAAAAAAACAATAACGTTTTCAAATAAGTTAATTAATAATATTGACTGTATTAGAGTAGAATTTGGTCTTTCCTTTTTTAAATAACATTACTTCTACAATTACTTTAAAAGCCAATCTCTGTTATTTGCAATTCTAAAGCCATTCAATGGGATCTACGGTCAGAAGACCCTTTGTAGAGGACGAGGTGTCGGATGTATGGCGTCAGGATATTAATATCTTGTGACGGTTTTATTATGAAATTATTTTACCCTTTTATGTCATTTAGCATAATTTCAAATAAGTATTCATATATCATGAATATACTTGTAATTTATTGGAATACAAAATACCTAATGTGAAAATTGTTGGCGTAACTTGGGGTGCGATTAACGAACTTGGGTTGTTTTGATAAGCTAAATTATTAGTTTTTATCTGCAAATAGCAGGGTAGGTAGAGGGAATCTGGAAACTTAGTATTGAGACACTCTGTTCCCACTCAGATATTTCCGTTCCCCAGTTTCCGCTGTATTCTGGAGGCATTGCGAGTTGAGTGGCCGAATTTAATGCAGCGCTTTCTTCTTCACCAAGGCGAAGAAATTAAAACATTAAATATTTAATTTCTTTATAGTCATTTCAAGAGGAAAACTATCTTGTGTGCCTACTCAGCATAATTACTAATTCGAATTCTTCTTTTTTTCAGTTACACGCTGTATACCTAAAATAGAAGGGTAGGCAGAGGGATCCTGGAAATTAAAATAATAAATATTTAATTTCTGTGTGAATGTTTCTTTCCTTCAAATAATAATAATTATCGAGTCGTTCCACCATCCACATACAAACTACATATTTACTTAAAGCCTGTATTTGATTTCACCAAATGTGGCGAAGTGTCCGCTCACTGCGGGTAAACCCACCATTACCAAAATTCAGCTCTTGCCAAACAGTTTATGATACTTGTTGTGTACCTTTCAAGGACGTATGTATGGAACAGAGTATTTCTGATGAAATAAAATATATACTAAGTCTTATAGTCTCGTTATTAGATAAGTTAAGTGAACGATTCTTTTAGTTTTAGAGGTTTTTTTATTACAGTTGGAATTTAGTTTATCTAGGTTTTTTATGTTTATTTTGGTATTAGATAGAACTGCCGCTACTGTAATGGATAGTTCTGGAATAATATAACTAATAAATAATTATAAAGGCCATTGTGGTGCTGTAGGACAGCGTCAGCTTTCAAACGCGATGGTCGTGAGTACAGGACCCCACTCGGGTAACAGATTATTTTCATTCTTCCGCTCTAGTAAACATAATGCGGAGTTTAGTTCCGCCATTCAACGATATGAGCCAAGAACAGAGTTGCCTTGCTTCATGCGGAATAAAGCGTAAAGTTTAATAATATCTTCATTTATATATAATATTAGAAATAAGTAAATAAAGTAATATAGCCTTCATGGCGTAGGTGTGAAATCATTTCTTATTCAGAGATATATTTCCATTATGAATACAAATGTTTTAGGAACAGCGCAGAACAGCAAAATAAGTAAAATTTTAACAAAATTCCTGTGTAAAAGCACCGTAATCTAACGCTGTGTTTTTTCTAACCAGTTAATTCTCCTAAATAAACAAGAAAATATAAAACAAGTCTTATCTGGCCCGGATTGGAACCTAGAACCTTTCATTACTAAGATATAATCTCCAGACTCTATTTAATATTAGACCAACGTCTCTTTGTTATCAATCAAAGGTCAGCCTTTATTGTTGAACTACAAAAGCCTGTAAATCTTGTTAAGCCTATATTGGCTAACATCTGGCTAATTTAATATTAAAATGAATATCAAATATCTCTTTACTTTGATAATGAAATATAAAATATTGATAGATTATATTTTTTTATTAGTAAAAATTTTTTATTGCATACATTATATTTTAAGTAGAGATTCGGAAAGAAAAACAAACGACTTTTTTAATATTTTATTTATATTACCATATGAAAAAAGCACTTTTTTTGCATTCTCCACCGAATTTAGATAAATTCCATATACATTGACCGAACTCCAAGTTATAATTTACCTAGAGACTAGTTGAGTTACAAGACAAAGTGCGCCGCTCAAAATACAAGATATCGCGGAGAAGCGAAAAATAAAGTGTCTAGTGTAACGGTTCTCTGGCGTTCAAAATAGTAGTACCATACATTTTTAGAAAATATATTAAAAAAATAACATAGAAGGATTTGAACCCATCCCGCTTGGAAACTGCCCAAGCTCTCTGACCACTAAACCTTACGTTCTCATCAAGCTACATCAAAATTCTTATACGATAAGTTGTTACTTATTTATATTGTATTGTATTTCATAGTTCATATAAATGAAATTCGCTCGAATCATCTAAGATAAAATTCAACGGAACAAACTTATGAACCCACAACCCAAGCCCAGGTCCACATTAGTTCTACTTCCTCAAGTTTAAAGATCAAACATCTACTAAAACACAAACGCTAACAAGTTCATTATATATAGAAGTTCTAAACACGAAACAACTGGTACCGAATTATAACTTAACTTACTTTACGTCGTTTCTACTCTGGAGCTGGAGTTTGCTTCTATGTGATCAAGCTAGCTTTTAACTCTGGATTCGCCAAGGCGCGTGTCCAGGGGGCGCCTGACTTCAGTTTTGAAAAGAATTATTCAGGTAAAGATTTTTTTATTTTTCAGGGTTGTTTTTTGGGTGGGCAGAGACCAGCCGGCCCCACCTGTTCCTATTCCTACGCTCATGGCTTTCAATTGAGTCTTATTTTATTTGTTTTTCATAAAACATTTTTATCTCCTAACGAATTTTTATTTATACAAAATATTATGTATTTTTGCATATCCAGATCTCTTTCATTTTTTTTGTTACAAAATCAATCAAAATATTTTAAAGTAAAATCCAGATAATCGCTGTAAAAGTGACTTTTAATATATAGAAAAATATATATTTTTATACTACTCCAAAAAATAAACAAAATCTGTTACAGTATTGCAAATTTGAAACACTTTGTTTGAAATTTACAATACTATCTGCATAGCAAGTACAGAAATAGTAGCTTCAAAGCTGCTTCAAGTTGTTCACTCAGAAATTATAGTCTAGACATAATCTTGTTGGACTAAAAAGATTTTCTTAAAGCTTTTCGTACTTTTATTTGCATTTGAATGGAATTCTTTTAAGAACTACTTGTAATATTTTAAGATTTCATGATAAAGAAATAGTTTTTTGCTACTAGTGATTAAAAATGAAAACAAAGTATGCACTCTAAATGTAAGAAATTGACTACAAACATAAGTTTCACGATGAGAGAGAATTTAGTGGCTACCTACTCGTAGGCTTGCGGCCGTAAACAGAGAGTTGAATTAATTTAATTTTACATTTAAAACGACTACAGCAAAAACGATACATAAAAATTCCTATCTTTTGATTACACTGACTTAGGATCTTGATTTTATTCTGCGCTCCTAGGTACCGTAGACCTGAATAATTGATATTAATTTCAGCTTGATACCTCCACGTGATCTCGAAATAAAAGGTATCTAACAACAAAGATATCCTATTAGGGTTTTTCTATTTGAGGTACGGAATCCTAAAAAAGATTTTCATTTTTTCGTCAAAATCATAAGTTTTTATATATAACAAACATTTATTATAAGAATTCTCGATTCATTTTATTCATTGAGCTGTTATACTTGAAACAAAAACAATATAATTGGGTCAAGTGTAGACAGGTACAGAAATAAATGACTTCTTTTATAATGAAAAGTAATTATGAAGTTTTTAAATTTAAACTTTTTATGAGGGAATTATTTTTCGTGTACCGATAATTTTTCAGTTTTAATTAAATAATTGGAGTTTTTCTTCAACAGTTGAATTTTTGATGTATATTTTATTTATTTTATGTTCTATTTATAGGTATGTTGTACTACTAGATATTGTTTTTTACAGAGCAGGCATAGGGAACCTAACACACTCCTAAAACGCTCGCGCGGAACTCAACGCCGTGAATTGTCTTGTCATTTGTTACGAATAATTAAAAATAATTTATTTTTCGGGTGGAAACTTTTTCCTTAATTTTCAAGATCGAAAAAAAAATAGATAGAAGATAAATTAGTAGTTAACTGTATGTTTTTACTTACTTTTACTACTTTTCGAGTCAAATATCTTTTATTCTAGTCTTTTATCTCAAGTTCAAGGTATTGCTTAATGAACACCTATTTATAAACTTTAAATTGCTTCTCGTACTCTGTATAGCTTTTTTGCTTCGTAGTTTAGTTTTAAAATGTTTAATTAAGACCGTCCTTGATTGTACTTTTGTTAAATTTTTCGTTACGAATTCAGAATATATATTTATATTGCCTAAATGATAACTCGTTTCAATTTTAAGTGAAGAAAATTCTATTATGTATATTTTTAATTTAATTTTTCCTAATGAAATTACTTTTAAAATGTAAAAAAAAATAATGCCTCATATAAGTTAAAATGTTAGGCTACGAAAAGATTTTTGAACATTTAAGTTTTTATTTTTGCGTTTGTGATACCATAAAAAAGATGCATAATAAATAAACAAATAATTATTTATAATTTAAATAAGTACTAATAGACCACGTTTTCAAATTTAGAACAACACACTCCACTCTATCTAACACTAAGCTGTAACAATTAATCTCTCCTCGACCGCAGATTTCAGTAATGATTGTTTTAAGAGCCAATAACGGGTGCTATGATAGAGCTAAGTACATTGTAAATTGCGTGTGATTTATCATTGCTATTAATATATTGTTTTCTATAATATAGTATAATTATATATACCTACTTGAGTCCGTCGCGATGGGTCACAAGCGTGTTTGTAAACGTGACGGTTGTGGGTTCGATTCCCACACTGATAAATATTTATATATTTT